>VWZZ01006294.1:214625-242731 GCA_013399095.1 Psophia crepitans | reverse complement strand
CTCTTGTATCTGAACCCACGAGTTTTCTCACTTTCACTCTTCCGATTCTCTCCCCCTTTTCCAATGAGGGGGACTGAGTGCGTGTTTATGTGGTGCCCAGCCAACGGCTGGAGTAAAACCACAACAGGGCACTAAGGTTAGACAGCTCTGCCCACAAAACTCCTGTACACAAGAGCAGAAGGTGATCTAAAATCATAGAATCATAGAATGTTTAAGGCTGTAAAAGACCTTGAAGATCATCGAGTCCAACCATCAACCCAACACCACCGTGTCTACTAACCCCTGTCCCACAGTGCCCCAGCTACACGCTGTTTGAACCTCTCCAGGGATGGGGACTCCTCCCCTCCCGCAGCCTGTCCCAAGGCCTGACCAGTCTTTTGGTGAAGTAATTTTTCTCAGTTTCCAACCTGACCCTCCCCGGGAGCAATTTGAGGCCGTTTCTTCTTGTCCCATCCCTTGGTGCTGGGGAGCAGAGACCAACCCCCGCTGCCCACCCCTCCTGTCAGGGAGCTGCAGAGAGTGATCAGGTCTGCCCTCAGCCTCTTCTTCTCCAGACTGAACCCCCCAGTTCTCTCAGCTGCTCCTCGTGGGACTTGTGCTCCAGACCCTTTATGCCATTCTCAGCCAGCTCATACAAACTCCTGCCTAGAGGGGTCTGTTTTCTCCCATGGACTTTAAATTGAGCTTCAGGCAACTGGTTCAGACATACTGTCTCGCTCCTAAGTCCATGAATGTAGTGGGCATGAGTCCGCCCACGATATTCCGTGCATCCTTCACACCCTGTCACGGTCTCAGTGCTCCTTGTCCCATGGATGGCAGTCAGCTACCAGTCTTCCCTCTGCTTCTCTTTCTGCAAGTGATCATGAGGAGGGATGCTCCTCTCTGATCTGCCTCCCATGCAGATACTTCTTACGCATCACAGTGCGCTGGCATTTTGTAATAATCAAAACCATGCATGTCACAGATCCATATTACAGCTTCCCAGTGTTTTATTCAAGCAGCAAGAAGCTTTTGTCACTCGCATGCTTTGTAAGAGGGAGTCCTTTCCATTATTATGGTTATTCACATGAAAACATGTTAAGGACTCAATAGGCATTGAAAAAAAAAAAGCCTTTTTCCAAACACTTCCATTTTAAATAAAGGTGCATGGCAGCAGACTGGTGCCAGAACAACAAAGACAGAGAATAGCAAAGCAACAAGGCTGTAAGGCTGCTCACAGTGTGTGCACTTTTAATTAGGTCTCCCCTCGTGGTCGGTTTATAATAGCCTGAGAGCCTTGGGTACTGGAGGAATTTTCAGTTCTCCTTAGCTTGGGGATGGAATGACCAGAGGCACCTCCACCACCAACACTGTCATCTCTGAAAGGGGAGCTACCCCTGTGAGCAGGGTGGGTGATGGACTGGGACTGGGATGGTGAATCAAATGAAATGGCAATGGGCCATCACAGGATACTGCCCTTCCATAAGTTTTCTCTTAAAGGCTTTGGTACTCAAGGTCAGGGATTTACAGGGTTCTTGTTTTGTAATACTAATGTTAGAATTGTTCTCAAATAAATCATTGCTAAATACAACCACAATCCAGCCTGCCACAAAATATTCACCTTTGTTATTCTGAATTTCTGACCTTTAGAATCAACTTTTTTTTTTTTTTTTTAACATGCCTAGGATACAGGCAAGGTCCCCACATAGCTTGAGCAGAGGGGAGAGGACACCCTGCATCCCGTACGCCTTTGCTTCCCCTGGATATAGGGGCTGTGAGCTGCAGGACGTTGCTCCTCTGAGCCCCAAGCTGACCTTCTTACTAGCTGCAAGGGACAGTGGAGAGGAGATTTCTGCCTTCACAGAGCATCTTTGTGGGGCCAAGGCTACTGTTTGTGGAAATGGAGGGGTGGGTGAGCCACTGGTTTCATCCCTGGAGTGCTGCAGCATGGCTCTGAAGAACATCTCAAAGGTCTATCACCTTTTCCTGGACCACACTTGGAGTGATGCTTCACCCTTCTTACGTAACCTCTGCCTCCTGTGGCCCCAGGACATGGCACTTGTGTGAATATATGCTGCTTCTTCCTTTCTTTTCCTCTCTGGTCCTCCCATGTCCTGGTGCATGCTTCTCCCCTCCCTCTGGTAAAGCCCATTAGTACGCCTGTCTTCCTCACTCCTCCCTCCTTCAGGTCCTTGAGATCTTCCTTTTCTCCTTTTAGTTTGATTCTACTCAACATTTTTTGCAAACTTCTGTGCATGCGGAAGCTCCTGGACCCACCGATGCCTCAATGCCAAGGAAGGTGTTGACATTCTCCATCTGTCCTTCCTCTGAACAAGCCTCCCCGCTCCCACCCACCACTCAGTGTTTCTCCTCCTTGAGGGATACTCCCCATCAGCCACCTCCATCCCTGTCCACCTCCTGGACCTGGGAAGGGAAACCATTGACAGGGCGGTGGTGTGTGCTGGGGCTTTCCCCACAGCCATGGCTCCTGTGGCTGGGGAAGAGGAACAGGCACAGCCTGTCCGCAGCCTCCGCTCTTGGAGGACCTCATTAAAGGTATTATGAAAGATGATGACAAATACAGTGGGCCCTAAACCCCACAGCAGCCTCCTTGCTTTCAGGTTGTTGTGAAGAAGACAACTTACCCCAGAAGCCACGAATACTGAGGGGAAAGTGCAAATAAACAACCAAGCAAACACCCTTTTCCTGCTTGGCTCTACATGTTTCTGATGCTGGGCGAGAGGAACAAGGATGTCTTATGGGTGAGGGAGATGCAGCATTTGCTACTCAGGAAAGCTCTTGCAAAATAAATTAGGGCATGAATATAAAAAAAGCTGTAGTATTCCCCCCTGATTCATTGAGAGGGGGCTAACAGGGACTCCACAGCAGAAATGTGTCTCCCCCAGATACGGAGCTAGCTGGGGTCTTTCGTGCTGCAAACGCATGGCTGGAGAGGAGATGCTGGGAGCCAAAGTGGGCAAGCGAAGAGATGCGGTGAGAAAGCAGCAGCGAAAATTCAAGCAGGTGCCAGGTGAAATGACAGAACGGGGGAAAGGACTCCAGAAGGTACGAGAACAAAACGAAGGCAGGGCTAAAAAGAGTGAAAGATGGAAAAAAAAAATTAAATAAAAAATAGGCAGGTTCTGTGGATCAGAGAGGCTCACAGCGATCCGGGGGGAGCTGTGGACAGGCTTTGATTTCTCCAGGGAGGGACGCCAGAGCTGCGGGAACACGCTCTCCCTGCACGGACAGGTGGCAACACGCACTCTTGCGTTTGATAAAAGCCATTCGGGATGAGAAAACCGTGCAGGGAGATCATTATTAACGTCCACTAATCAGTGAGGTTCATTGGATGAATCCGCTTTGGCAGAGTCACATCTGGTTTTGGAGCAGAATGGGAACAATCAGAGCAGGAAGAAAAGATGAAACAAAGGTGTTTGTTGCCGCAGTAAGAACAGCATTTTGCGAAGAAAGGTATCAGGAACAACTGGTGTCTAACCAACCTGGAAGGGATTTTTTTTTATCCCGATTAGGCACCACAAGATAAAAGTAGCTTATTTCCTTTCCTTTGGTACCGCAGGCACTGAAACAGGTTAATCATAGCTGTAGATGCATGGCTTGATATCACAACAGGGCAGATTTAAGGTCATTTCAGTGTCCTGGACACAGATTCATTTTAGCACATAGAAATCGGACTTAACTCTGGAGTAGAGGCAGACATTTCCAGGGGACAACTAAGCTCACCTACACTTATGGGGTACACTTATGCCCAGGGATAACGGAGTGTGTGAAACAGCCCCATGGCTACTCCATGTAATCTGGGTTTGCCTGTAGTCACTTCTCACAAATGGACCTATTTTTCCGCTTGATCAGCAATCGCTAATGTGTGCAATGCTTACGTGTAAGGCCGTCCTCAACTTAAACCGTGATGGATGGTGGATATAAAGGTGATGGATGAAGTATGTTAATTATACAGTTACAGGGGAAAGTGGAAAAGGGTGCTGGTAAAAAGTAAGTGAAATTAGTTTGCAAGCTGGTACCAGCTTCTGGAGCAGAGGTAGAAAACACAAAATGGGACAAGACAGGGCTCTGCCCTCAATGGGACCCTCCTGAAAGCTTGCCCAAGATAACTCCAGCGTGGCTGGGTCAGGTAGAGGATGGGAGAGCTGCATATTTGCATTTTGTGGCCAGAGCTACAAGATAATTTTATACATGTGTTCCCTGGGTTAATCCTGCTGAGGGTGGAAGCTCAGATGGGGTAGTTGCTCTGAACACCTCCTGTGGAGGCAGAACAAGAGCTTTCATTTAAACTCTTCTGTTCATTAAAATATAAGTGCATGACATCACTCAAGCAGCCGTTTCCAGCAGGTCTTGTACCCAGAAATGACCCTAGGAGCCTGAGAGCCCGGAGAGGCTGAGGAGGAGTCCCCTGGGATCCAGTATCTGCTTGTATTGGCGTGCATTGTATTCAGCTCACGTCTGAAACTGTTGTCAAGGTTGCGAGTGCCCCAGTTTCCGTAATCAAAGCCTTCCCGAGATTTGCATCCTGAAATGCAGATGCTGAGAAAAAGCAGATTACATAATAACCAGCTTTGTTTATTTGCTTAAACTTCAGCTTGCATTACATCCCAAAAAGAAAAACTACCTTTTTTCTCCCAAAATAGTCAGAGGGCAGCATGCAAAAGCTGATGCACTCCCTATTGCAACCCACCTGTGCAGTAGGTCCCTGCTCGGGGGTCAGAAACCAGGATTTGGGACCAGCCTGGCCCGGGTGGGATCTCCCACCCTTGTACCGAGTCTGTCAAAGAGATTACATGTGAATTAGTGTAATCAGAGAGCCTCGCAGCTCCGAGCTTTGCCAGGGAAATGCAACTGAAAATTCACATGCTAATCCAGAGGGCTCATCCAAAGAATACATTTACATTTCTCTACTACCTTTTATCCTGGAGGATCCCCTTAGAGCATAGTGTGATGCTTCCATATACAAAGGGCTTTTATTCCCCACTGGCTTTCACTGTACAGAGGAGGAAAACAAAAATCAAACCCCAAAACAAAAAAAAAACCAAACAACCCACAACACCAAAAGATTTCACTTACTCATACACAAAGTTTTCTGGGAAAAAGCAGAATGTGGACATGAAAAGCAGTGCTAGAGACAAGTACTGGTGACCACTGCAAAGGGGGTGAGCTGTTGGCTCTGCATGGGTATATTCCCTTTGCTAAGAGAGAGGGGAGCTGAGCAGGGTCTTCAGGCGATTGCCCCCTCCTATGGATCCCTCTGCCAGGGGGAAAAGAAACAGAACTGCTCTCTGCATTGAAAAGGCACCAGGAGCCAGGAGCGGGGTTTTGCAGGTGACTTCTCTGATGGGCAATTTCACAGAGACGCTTTCGGAAACAAGGCGACTCCAGGATGTGATTTTTTGGCAAAGCTTTAGGGCTAAATGACCCCAGGAATTATCATTTGCAGGGCTCCTAGGAGAAAGGGAATGTTTTTATTCAGTAATCTCAGTCCTCTCAAAAGAGATGGGCTGAAAGGGTGGAAAGGGGGGGATGTTCTGGCAGAGCTGGCGTTGCTCTGGGCCTCACTGGCCAATTTGCAGTTGTCACTTGCTGGATTGATCATTCCTGCAGTCCAAGCTCCTTGCACTTGACCGGTTTCACTTCTGCTCCTTGCAATACATTTTTTTTGCTACGCACATGTCCTTTTTTACATGATAGGCAGGTAATTAGCTGATTATTTCCTGTACCCTTCTAAGTGTCAACCCTTCCTATCTGGACTGTACAAAATAAGTGAGAGGAGCACTGCAACAGTGGGAGGTGCTAAATCAAGGGCTTGGGGCACAAAGGTTTGCCCAAAGGGACACAGATATGTTTGTGGCAAAGCAAGGCAATGAATTCCCAGACGAGGACCAAGCCAGTGGGCTATTCTCCCAAGCTGGGGGAATTAAAAAAGGAAAAAGTGAATTTTTGCAGGGTGGTTTGTGACTCAAAATACTCCTGACAGACAATTGGAGGCCTCACAAGACAACAGCACTACCCCGATGATATTGGGGCCGAAATGCCCGTTTTTGCCAGTGTTCATTAAATAGATCTGAATATGCATAAAGGAACAGTCCTGCTCCATATAGCAAGACCAGTAAACATAGTGGAGGCAGGGAACTAAGTAAGAGCCATCTAATATTAAGAAAGGCATAATAAAGGTAAATAGTACAGAAAGGTTTTGGTGTTGAGATTTGTGAGGCTAGGAAAAGGCCTGGAAGCTACATTGCTTTGGACCATGCAATCCAGGCTTAGTTTGCCATGGGAAACCTTCTAACTGTTAGAAATGCAAATAACCTTCCAATAAAAGGTGTAAAGGTAAGAAGCCTGTGTGGTTTTAAGATTTCCCCCCTCCCTTTTTTTTTCTTTTTTTTTGATAGAAGCATCATTTGGCTCCCATAAGGGAGAAATGGGTTTGATAAGCCAGGAAAGTTTTTCACCCCACATCTGTGAAACATGGGAGGATTTACCTCACAGTGCAGATGCATCTGTTGTCCCTTGGTAGGGGTTTCCCCAAGGGTTCCTTGTCCCCCTGCACCTGAGGTTGCCAGTGATATCTTGCATCAAATTCAAAAGTGAATCATGATCTTGTAGCTAAGAAGTTACAAATAGTTCCTTTTTGGGTTAAGGTGTTCTTGTAGCTAAGAATGCCTATTGTACAGTGTGTTAGTTAATGTATGTTCCTTTGGTGTGATAAGGTAGAAGCATAGCTGACTGATCACTAGTTTGACGAGCAGACCTTGAAGAACCATCTGGAAGAGCCAAAAGTATTGAGAAACCAGGGGAAAGGTAATTTGCGCCAGGTTAATCATGACCACCTACCTCAATTATACCACCTACTCAAAAGATAAGGGCAGAGAAAGAACTGTGCATGCATTCTAGTTTGCATGCTAGGTGAAGAAACCTGAACCAATCACTGTAATTGAGGGTGTGCTAATTTGTGATATTTGTGTATAAATGTGGCAAGAGAACCAGCATTAGGTGTGTTTGATTTGTGGAAATTCCACCGAGCACCCAGGCCCGAATAAAAGCAGTATCTCTCCTGCGTGTGTGGGAATTGGCACACTGGGCAAAGAATCCACTTTTCCAACAACACCAGGACAAGACACAAACCATTTTTCTCACCGTTATCCCATACAGCAGCACATACTCCTCACCTCCCAGCGTGAAGCACATCCCAGGATATACTGGCTGTGGTGCGTCCCTCCAAACCCATGAGTCTATAGGAAGAGCAGAGATGGCAATGAAGTGCAGAGCAGGGACAGACACTTTACCGTGAGAGGTCCAGAACCGGGGGTACGTGCAACCCACTCTGCTGCCAGTACAGCAAGTGCTGTGGTGGTTACTCCAAAAAAGCCTTCGGATCAAAGCAGACAAGCCCTGCAACCTGACCTTTATCCAGAGCTCAGCAGCACGGATCGATATATTTCAGAAGAGCTGAGGTAGTCAAAGTGAAAGGGCACCGGGAAGACTGACTGGGCTTAATGAGATGTACGTCCTTTCTCCACGCTGCCATGCAAGGAAGGTCTCTGCAGTCTGTTTTTGAGGACAGGGAGGTCTGTGCCCGGTTTGTTAATGCAGGGGAATTCACAGAACCATAGGATATCCCGAGCTGGAAGAGACCCCTAAAGACCATCAGTCCAACTCCTGGCTCCACACAGGCCCAGCCCAACCAGAGCAGATGACTGAGAGCGTTGACCAGATGCTGTTTGAACTCAGCCAAGCTCGGAGTGGTGACCTTCACCATCTTAGTTGCCCAAATTCACTGCTCGTTACTCATTTCAGGCTTTACTAAACTGAGTGGAAAGGAGAAAGTTCAGTGTTAGGTGATAAAAGCTGTGGTTTTATCCCAGATGGGGAGATCAATCCAAGGCAGACAGATGGGGCAAACCTGCTGCTTGTACGGGGGAAATTCATCCGAGAGGTGAGAGGGACTTAGTGCCCACAAATGTATTCTTCTGTTGCAAATGTGCTACGTGGCTCCTGACACACACCCCCAGTACACGCATGTCTTGCTGCCCCGTTCACATCTCCTCTCCCAGCCCTGCACAGATGCACCTGCAAAATCCCTTTGCACTAACCCCTTGCCCCAACCTGTTTTGCTCTAGTAGCTGGGACAGGTGAGATTTCTCTATTACTCAAACCAAGTGGGCATTTTCAGTGAAAATTAGGCAAGCAGCTTGCTGGCTCATATAGATCAGTATATCTTAATTTAGTAAACCTAGTTTTTACTCTTTTTTCACCCTTTGGGCACAGGTACAAGGTGGGGAAGGGTCTGGAGGGGCAGGCGTGTGAGGAGAGGCTGAAGACCCTGGGCTGGTTCAGCCTGGAGAAGAGGAGGCTGAGGGCAGAGCTCCTGGGGCCTCCAGCTTCCTCCCAAGGGGGAGCCAAGGGGCAGGCGCTGATCTCCTCCCTCTGGGGCCCAGCGACAGAACCCCAGGGAACGGCCTGGAGCTGCCCCAGGGGAGGGGCAGGGGGGGGATCAGGAGAAGGTTCTTCCCCCAGAGGGTGGTGGGGCCCTGGCACAGGCTCCCCAGGGCAGTGGTCAGCGCCCCGAGCTGGGCTGAGTTCCAGCAGCGTCTGGCCAACGCTCTCAGCCATCTGCTGTGATGGGGCTGGGCTTGTGTGGGGCCAGGGGTTGGGCTGATGGGACTTGGGGGTCCCGTCCAACTCAGGATATCCAACAATTCTATGATTCTATGATTCTGCTCAGAAGTACCCTCTTTGCCTACAAATATGATCCCACATCCAAGCCCACCACTTCTTGCTGCTGATGGGAGAAAAGGCTGCAATACTTTGCAAGAGAACAAAAAATAAACCCGTTTTATTTCTTCTTCTTATCTCTGCAAAAATTTGGCTTCAGCTGAGTGGCCCCAACGCCGTGGAAAACCAGGGGCTCAGAGAGGAGAGCAGAAGCAGCGTGTACCCATTGCTGCCCTCGGTGCCTGGCTGTGCGAGCTGCGAGGCGCGGCTGCGATTGCTGCTGCCTCTTCCCGACTGCGTGGACTCTGTGCAAGGCGTGATGGTGTGCTGTTGTGGCTTGATGTTGCTGCAGGTGAGTGTTTTTAAGCTGTGATACGTCAGCTGTGAATCCGTGGTAATTCTGCTAGCGTGGGACTGCCTTTCACTGACTTTCCCTGACCATTTGCCTAGCAAGATCCTAACAAAAGGCTTTCTTGGGACACTCTGCACATGCTCAAATACAGCATCCACTACAGTCCCAGCTCGTATTTCTTGTATTTATTGATAACAGCACTTGGCAGAGATAAAAGGACATGGTATTTCTCCCAAAGAGACTGCTCAAGTGTTGCTAGCATCTAAAATTCAGAGAGAAGAATCCCAGACTCATTTCAAGATTTATTTTTTTTAATAACGCTTTTAAGTTTCATTTTCCTTGCCTGC
The DNA here is from genome assembly GCA_013399095.1 of Psophia crepitans. Classification (NCBI taxonomy): domain Eukaryota; kingdom Metazoa; phylum Chordata; class Aves; order Gruiformes; family Psophiidae; genus Psophia; species Psophia crepitans. The sequence goes on along the minus strand of VWZZ01006294.1, from coordinate 233,311 downwards.
TATTTTCTGTACCTTTAAGATGTGCTAGGGTCACAATTTAAGGTTTTTTTTTCCGCAACAGGCAAATCCCAAAACATACTCTCTTGGGGGTGTCCTCCTCCTTACTTTCTTTTTCTGCCTTGGTGGAAGCTACAAACATGAACCCAGGATCTGGGCCTTGTGGAGAGAAAAGACAAAACATCCCATAAATTATATCATGAGCTGGAAGAATATGAAAAAATAAACCAACAGGAAACTACAGCAATAGTGAGGATGACAAGCAAGCAAATAAGCAGTAAAAGCATTCCAAATTAATTTCTTGTTAGCTGTCAGCCGTACTGTGCTGCTCCATCAGCGATACAGGGTTTCATTTTTCCATACACTGAACCCACAACAATTCCCTCTGTGCACCACTCCAGGATTTGATTAGGTTATCTCAGCCCAGAAACAGAAAGAGAGAGATCTTGTACCAAAAAAAAAAAAAAGAGGACCAAAAAAACCAAACCAAAACCGACAACAACAAAAACCAAGAAAGAAGAAAGAATCAAAGCATTCTCTATTAGAGAAGCTAAGAGAAGTGCTCATCAGTCATGCCCAGCAGATTCCTGAGCTCTGCCTGATTTATTTTCTGATTTATGTGTCTGGATGCAGTGTGGATCCCCAGTGCTTTCCCCACAGGGCAGTCTCCCATTGCCAGCCACCCCCAGCCCCAAGCCATCGGCAGTTCCCTGACTGACCCATCCTGGGGCTCTGCCCTGCGCCACACCAGGCTCCTTAATCATCAGGGACATGGACTGAATGCTGTTGCTCAATCAGTTTCTAAAAACCAAAGGCAGACACTAGGTAGGAATAACTTAACTTCAGATGTCTACAGTGTTGAGGTCTTCATCTGAGCTCATCATTTAAGCTACTATAAAGAGCTAGGGAGAGAAAGAGGCACTGCTGGCTCCATTCATCTGACTTGTTCTGCAGGTGACAGGACAAGGGGCGATGGGTTTAAACTAAAAGAGGGGAGCTGGAGTTGAGCTGTGAGGCAGAAATCCTTTCCTGTGAGGGTGGTGAGGCTCTGGCACAGGGTGCCCCAAGAAGCTGTGGCTGCCCCTGGATCCCTGGCAGTGTCCAAGGCCAGGTTGGATGGGGCTATGAGCACCCTGGGCTGGTGGGAGATTGGAACTAGATGATCTTTGAGGTTCCTTCCAACCCTAACCATTGTATGATTCTATGTATTTACTTCCTACTACACCTCTTAGCAGCAGTGGGTGGAACTGGGCTCACTCCAGAGTACTCTGATAAACATGCAGAAACACCTGAGACAGGGCCAACTGATAAGTGATGAAAAATCATTCCAGGGCTGTAACGCAACTACCAAATGAAGGAAACCCATAAGGATCCTGCTACCCAACACAATAGCTCCCAGAAGATATGCTGATCCTTGTCTTGGTGTTCAGGATGATCTCAGCGTGGACCACTGTCTCAGAGGATTGGTGTGGTAATAAGCATTCCTACACTTAATATCTCCAGTGTGAGTAGCTTCATCAGCAAAGGCATGTAAAGAAAAACTGTGTACCTGCAGTGAAACACGCACAGAGGCGCATCTCTCTCTCCCGCTATGGTGCAGTCCTGCACATCTGAAAGAACGTCCTTTACCAGAAACTAATACCCCTTTCTGTTGGGGGGGGGGAAGTGCTTAGCCTAGGGAGTTCTTGTAAGAATGAGCTCTTTAAGGAAAGGCTGCTCTGATGTCCCATGAATCCTTCATTTGAAATTTGCATGGCTAAGCCCTTAGGCTTTCCCTCTAAGGCGCAAAAGATATTTCTATACAATGGGAAGACTTTGCAAAGTGCAGGAAAGGTGGAGAGTGGATGTTGTGCAGCCTGGGAGGTCATGAGAGATGTGGTTAATTCACCAGGCTGCAACCTTGCTTATACAGGAGATGAGCTACACAAGTACATCCCGTGAAAGCAGCTCACCCCACCAAGTTTGGTGGAGTGACTCCAGATCCATACCAGGGCACACAAGGGCAGGTTTTAGCTTGACATCAATGGTTCTAGAGTACTTCTAAATTCAGCCGCTTCATCTGGCCAAGACCTTTAAATTTCATGTTATAATAGTTACATTTCAGCGATAAGCCATTAGAACCTCAGCCAAAACCTTGTTAAACTGCCATGACCCCCCAAAGATATAAATTCCCCTTTCTGTGATTCATGAAACATATTAAGAGTCCCTTAAATATCTCTTCCACAAATCTATTCCCTTCAGCGCGGCGGGATGCCCGGTTCACGCTGATGTATTGCTCCGTGGGACAGACTCTCTGCTCCCGCACCATCCCATTGCTTACCGCAGCACGTTACGCTTTCAGTAAGTTGTATTTCTAACCATGCGGGTTTCCAAGTGCAGGAACTGAGGCGGAGCTCTGCTTTTTCTGAGCCACCTCCTCACCAAGAAACATTGTCTGCCTGCCTTTGTCTCAGAGATCTATGAATTGGAGAGCCTGAAGACTCCAGCGATTAAATCTGCCCCACCCCACAGCGCAGCAGGGCAGCTCCCTGCTGCTGTTTTGTCCTCCACCCCAGGTGAATAAGCTGACCCAGGCATCCTGGCCAGATCTGTTAATCTGCCTTTATTTTCAGTGCTCAAACACCTCCTCCTCTCATATACATATGTATGGATATGTATGCATACTTCAAGCAAGATCACTACTCCTACTCTGATCATGGAAATTCTTCGGTACCTTTTATTCAGAGTGAGGTGGCGGGAAGGGGGTGGTCGTGGAGTTTCTACCCCTTCCCCATCCTGAAGAGCCCACTTTGAGTCCTTCCCCCACCGTTTCAACACATCTTGCTAAACCTGGACCCTTATTTAAATCCTTCACCTGGGACTCATGATTCCCAGCATGCTGCTTCCTTACTGAACAGTGTGTCTGATTTCCCAGCTCTTAAAGCGCCATGAGAAGTCACATATTCCCCATTGCTTGGAGCCAGGGGCACTCTCACCATCCATTATATCTGTACCTTTTAATGAGAAAAACAATGGTTCTGGACTGATTGCATGTTGTTAATGGCATAGGTGAAAATGTAAATATTCAGCAGGCTGGACTGAGATTTGTTTATTGCATAGCTTGCAGCTATTTAATCAGGGCACAACTGAGCCTAGGACTTGATGAGCTCCAAGAAACCAGTACTTAAAAGCTTCAGATGCCTGTCTGGTTATCAGTCACAGTATCACTGCTATAGTGGGCTGCTGTGCACTGCGAGGTGACCCAGGAGCCAAGGGTGTGCCCTTGAACATTGCCCCAGGCAGGGCAATGACCTCATTGGCACTCCCACAGCATCTGAGCAAGCAGAGCAGGACAGGTCCAGCTGAAACCCCAGCGATGGCCAGAAAAGTCTGCAGTGAGATGACAGGTCCATGGTCAATGCAGGAACTCAGCAGGGCAAGGTCAGGATCAGTGAGCACAGGCGCGCCTACACTGTAGCGTTGGTGTAGTTCCAGATCCAAAGAGGGAAGCCACCAACAAGACCTCTCCCAGGTCTCATCCCAGGTCGTACAGCTGCACCAAGTCAGAGCTGACCTTCAGCAGGAGCAGCCAAACCCCCAGGGAGGAGGCGAAGCGGCTGCAGAGCCCGTTGGTGCACTCAGGACCCCGGCAGTAATTCTGCTAGGGTGAAAGGAGCTTCCAGCTCTCTGTCATGTCAAGATATCTCCAATCTTCACATCTCTATCAAGGGCTTGTTCACAAAGGTTATTACATAAAATTGATTCCTTGCCAACATAAAACCTTGAAGCACTTTATCTGGCCAGTCGCAAGCAGACGACCGCCACCAGCCTCTGGGCTGCCTTGTTACACCGTTAACCTATACTGGTTAATCTCAAATGAGTTTTTATCTTGTCATTTGATGACAGATACAGGGCACTACATTCTAACATCATCTTTAAGGATTTGATCTTTCGATACCCTTAGGTGTGTCCTAAGTAGTTGGTCATGGTGCTCTGACTCTTAAGCATGTTAACAGGTAAAACCATCATCCAAATCTAGTCAACACCTCCTTGGTGCCTGAGATGATACAGACCACAGTGCCTTCAAGAAATACAGCCTTAAACCTTGTATCCTGTTCATTCACATGTCTTTAAAAAGATTGTCAGGATTTACAAAGGCAGGGAGGGACAGGACAAGGGGCGATAGATTTAAACTAAAAGAGGGGAGCTGGAGCTGAGCTGGGAGGCAGAAACCCTTCCCTGGGAGGGTGCTGAGGCCCTGGCACAGGGTGCCCCGAGAAGCTGTGGCTGCCCCTGGATCCCTGGCAGTGCCCAAGGCCAGGCTGGATGGGGCTTTGGGCAGCCTGGGCTGGTGGGGGGTGTCCCTGCCCATGGCAGGGGATTGGGACTCGATGATCTTTGAGGTCCCTTCCAACTCAAACCATTCTGTGATTCTATGATTCTATGATACAGTCAAAGGCCCTGAATTGTTGTAAGCCATGCGGTGTGTCAGACAAACTTGCCCTGTGTGTTCAAAAGCAACTATTCCAAGCAGTACTTCCAGGTTTTAGAAAAATATCACGATCCATCTAATGAGTTGTCTACAGCTGAAAAAGCATCTGCAAAATTTTAATGAGCTTTTAAGTTTTCATTTGCTTTGCTGAGGATAGATTTCCCCCAAATGTTAGTCCTGGGTCTATTCTAGCGCCCTTTCTGAAGTCCTAAAAAGAGCGGAAAGAATAGGATCTAGCTACAGCAGAGGTCACAGGGTTTGCTGTGACCTGGGCAGGTGTTAGTTTTAGCTGTGCTAACAGTTGTCTAGGGGTCAAAGTGACGGTGGCATAGCTCATGAGGATGCCATATATGATAATACTTCTAGCAATATCAGATATATATAAAAGCCACAAATTCAGGTAGCCAGTGCATAAGGCTCCGGAGTCCTTTGCGATAAGTAGGGCTGTTTTGCAGCTTTCAAATTTTAGCTGTGATTCAGTGACGAGGAAGCAGAGTGTGATGAGAAGTGTATTAAAATAACCCATGTTGGAGGAGAAGGAAGCCCCGTGGTGAATGTCAGACTCATCCCAGCACAGGACTCGGGGCACTGCTGCTGTGCCACAGCCCCCCTGCTGGGCTCAGGGGCGGCAGAAGCTGCCAGCCCAGAGGGACGCAGTGAGGGTGAGCACGCCACCAGAGAAAAGGGGCATATATCGGGGTGTTTATATACAGTGATTTTGACCATATTATTAATGAGGTTATTCTGTAATTATTAGATAATTTTGACTATTAGGCTGTGAAAACATCAATTATGCTAACAGTGTATTCTTAGCTCCATATGTGTTGCGTGCTCCCTTTTGCCTACAACAGGGCTTCGAGCGTAACTGCCATAGCAAAAGATTTGTAAGTTTTAAATTTCTCCTTGCTTTTATCACCTACTAGATCATGCTCTTTTGGTCCCTTCCTCCTGCCAGCATTGCTGGTGGGAAAGAATACCCTTCATATAGTAATTTAAAGAGTGAAAGCCCATAAGTGATTCTGAGACGAATAGACGACTGCAGAGTTTTGCAAATAAAAATTATGGCAGCAGCTTGTTCCACTTTGACTATTTCTCAGCCATCGATGCCAATGTGAGCCTTCCATTATATGAATGAACTATGAGCTCTGATTTTTCAATAATTCCTTTCCAATCCTGATGCAAGAGAGTATCTTCAGGCTTCTGCAGCTGACACAGTCAGATGACTAGGTACCAGAGGAAAGAGGGCTGGAAGATCCTCAGGGATAGTCCCTGATGCTACAGACAGGAGGCAAAGTAATCTTTGCCATATTGTGAAATATCTGAACAAAATTTGGGTTATTTCTTTGGGTTTTTGTTTCCAACCTGGACCATGTCAAGTTGTGTAGTCATGCACCAACTGTAAGATCAAGCTTGGCATTGAGAAACTTAACGATGAGTTTCCAGACCTTGGTTACTGTACTTTTGGACTGCATTCATCGTGACATCTCACTCCACCAGCTGTATGTTGTGCTTGCAGCCCATAGATGAGAGCCCATACACTCTCTGGTCCAAAGACCTGTTTTCTCACTGGTCCAGGACAGATCCAACAGCTACTACCCTCCCAGGAAATGTTTTTCTAGCAGATCCCTATACTAAGGTGATGTATGAAAATGGTATCTTGCAACTTATTTCTTACAAAAAAGCCCATTTACATGCTTCATAAAACCCACAACTCTGCAAAAAAGTATCCAAAGCGGTGATGTACAGCCAGGCCTTCAGACATCACCACATCTGCTCAGAGAAGAATTAGCAAGACCTCACCAAACTGAAGATGATTTTCAGTGCATAAGACACTCTCCCAGGAAATACATCATGTTTATGTACAAGTTACTGAGACACTTCAGAGGAGCTTATTACAATGAAAAAGGAAGCTCCCACCTCTCCAACTGCACATCTCTCTCTTACTCGCACTGTCCTGTGCTGGAGTCCATGAAGAAAAATGATGGTCTGAGGCAGATGTATATGGCCGTAAACGGTTACAGCCTGTACCAAAAGAAGATTATGCCACAAAAGCATTTTTCCCAGATTCTTTCTCCCTACGTTTCTAACAAACCCTCCCCTCTGCCTCTGAGCAAACTTTCTGCAGACCAAGCAACAGCAAGTGCCATCAAGTTTGTTAATGCAGTAAATGTAAAAATACATTAAATGTCAGTATCTCTCCACAATTACTATGACCCACGTGTGTAAAGCAGATCAAATTCCATTGTTGCTAAAATGTGATGCCAAAAGTGATGTGCATTATCTTGCGCACCAGATGCTCTCCCACAAGCTCTGAAGTTGTGGTCAACCAGTACCCACCAGAATGAACTCACACAGACAATCTATAAAGCCTAGGTAAAAACAGTTATTACTGAGAGAACTTTTTTTTTTTTTTTTTTTTTCACAAAATGACTACTTCATCCTTGACCTCTCTGTCCCAGTCTTCAGAAGAGACCGAAACCTTCACAAGGAGAATGTAGGAACTAAAATTTCATAACTCTACTGATGATTGAAAATCAGGGACGCCGTGGAGACACTGCATTTTCAGCTTGTTCCTATTGACCCTTTCCTGTAACACAAATGCCAATGACTCTTTTCTCTCTCTGCTCTGCAGAGGGTAATAGCCTGTGACATTTTCCCCTGTCAACCTCCTTCTCACTCCGGAGGGGTTACCTACCCTTTCATCTCAGCACTTTCGAAACTTTTTCCTGCCAGAGGTCCCTGTGGCAACTGGTTTCCTGAACTCTTCTCATTTCCCACCTGGGTTTTAATGCCCACTCCACCCTCATCTCCATGCTCTCTGCACATTCTGCACATTCTGGCAACAGCTCCCCTCCCACCCTCTGCACAGCCTTGCATGATGATTATGTTCCAAATTAAGCACTAAATCCCTGCCACAGAGTGCTTTTTTTTTAATTTTATTTTATTTCCCAGATGAAATGCTCACTGTTCATTGCATACCTGCATGCCTGCTGGGCTTAGCTGGCACATGCTTTTGCTGTCACCTGTAATGCTGGTGGTGCCTTTTGGACAACCTCATCAGAAAGCTATGAGAGAGGTTGTTTTTCCCCTTCCTCTTTCTACCCCAATTTATCCTGTGACCAAGCTGTTTGCTCCCCCCCTCCCCCAATATAAAAAGCTTTATTCTCAGGAAAAATGAGGTTATATCTTTACACACTGCTGCCCAAGCACCATTGCATGAACTGTGAAAATATTTATATTCAAGCTAACACAGAACATTTTTGGGGGCATGGGGTGGCACTAGTTGTTTCTTTGTGGGTTTTTTTTTTACTTCTGGAAAACAATCCATTCTATCAAATGTTTTGTTAGTGCTATTGCTCAGGCCAACCATGAAATTTCTTGAACTGAAAGAAAGAAAGGTCGACTTTCAGCTAACTGCTGTTCAGGGTTCTCACTGGACCTCTGGGAATACTAGTTCAATTTCTCACCGTTCCTGTCACAGAGGTAGGATTTTTAGCTGCATTTCTTCCACTCCAGGTATGCGTGCTGCAATCCACTTGCTCGGCCAGTCTCCCTGGTCTGGGTAATGATATTTATTCCAGCTGAGCAATTCCAGGAGGAGAAAATGATGGACTTAAACTGAGGTCATATTGTGCAGATCCCTGTGTCCTAAATTTTCTGGAATGACAGACATCCATTTCAGCCAGTATACCATGTTGTTTATCATCTTTAACAAAACTTAGTATCAGAAAAGCTGAATTAGTCCGGAGGAAAATGCCCGGAGATAACAGCCAAATTCTCTATCAAAATCATGTGTGGTACATGGGAGATGAGTGACACTGACAGTGAATAACTGAAGCTGGTGTGTGAGAGATGAAGCCACACAGAACCGTGGGAGTGGGCTGCTTTGCTGCAGCGGCAGTACCCCAGAGCTGTCCATCCTTGGTTTACGTGCTATACTTTTTTTAGCAGAAAAGCAGAGTCTGATAGGAATCCCAGATGAGAAGTTTATTTCCTGGAAAGAGCAAACCTGCTCTGGGAGAGAGACTTCTCCAGAGCTGTGTGTGCCTGGCAGCAGGGGACACGGCGGCAGGACGGTGCTGAAGCTTGCAGCTCTGCACAGACTGCTGACGGGGGTGAGCAGTCCCCTGCGAGGACTTGCTGCATCTGGCAGCAATGAACTTTGTGGGGTTTGGATGGGACTGGGCAGAGTTTGCTGTAACTGACAGAGTCACTGAGTTGCTGAAAAATCTGGCAGAAAACAGATAAAATGGGTTGTATCACACTTCTCCATCAAACCGTTTTGCAGTCCTGAATATGACAGTGCAGCAAGGAGGAGGCATAACTTGTCTGCTGGAGCCAGGAGGATGAGTGGGCAGGGTAAGGGAGGTGCACTAAGCCTTGCTAAACCATCTCCTTGTCCATGAGCTGTATTTTGTATTTGTGTTTTTTCACCGTGAGGGTGACAGAGCACTGGAACAGGCTGCCCAGAGAGGTTGTGGAGTCTCCTTCTCTGGAGACACTCAAAACCCGACTGGACACATTCCTGAGTGATGTGCTCTAGGTGGCCCTGCCTTGGCAGGGGGGTTGGACTAGATGATCTTTCAAGGTCCCTTCCAACCTCTACAATTCTGTGATTCTGTGATTTTGAAATGAGTGAACCACATTCCTGGAGGGGCTGATTTTCAGATGAATAGTGCTGTCTGCACTGGGACTGCTCACATACTATCCCTGATTTGGGTGGTGGAACCCCAGTATGGCAGATCAGATGCACATTCATGCCTGGTGGGTACTTCTGGGTCATGGAAGATTGCTCTTCAGCTTGCCATGGGACTATCTGGCAGTTTGATTCAGGCTCTTCTTTTGCTTATTGGCTGTCTAGGGACTGTAAACTATTTCTCTGGCACCTTTAATCCCCCTGTACTTTAAGGGTTGCAACACCTGCCTAAAGCTCCAGATCATTTTAGCAAGAAGAAAACAATCTGAACTGGGTTCCCAACACAGCACATCATCTGCTGTGGGTTCAGATGCCCCGGACACCACAAGTGTCCCAGCATGTACCCGGTCTCTGAGCTGACGTGGAAGAGTTGTGCCTTTGCTCACAAAGTCTCCTGACCTGGATTGAGTGGTTGCCTGCTGAAAGCCTCTTGGGAATGGTCCCTGGACCATTTCTACTCCCAAACCATGTCTGCAATTGGTTTGGATCAGCGCTATTTGGCCCACATCAAAACCATGCTAGGGAGCATAGCTCTGTGTGCTCTATGGCATCTTTCTTAAAAAGCAGAAATATGCAAGAGAGAAAAGTCGTCACCCAAAAATTTAGTTCACTGGTTTAATTTTCCCAGGTTTCTTGCAGGGGTTTATTACGTACCCCTAAAATGTGAGACTGGTCCTTATGGTTAGCAGGAAGAATGGTTTCTAGACCTCTCAAACCCTACCTGCTCGTGTAAATTTCAAGTTCAGCAAGCAGAGCTAGAGCCCCCCTCAAAGACTCTTTAAATGAGCATCTTGGTCTTGTGTAGTCTCTACAGCTGGAGGCAATGTGAAAATATTCACAAACAATAGACAACTCCAAGCAACTTCTCCCTGAAATATATCCTGGACTTCTGTGTTCTTAAGTAGAGCATATTCCCAGTAGAAAAACTGGATTAATTGGGTCATGATAGAAATTAACGTCTTCTGGAGAAGAAGAGCCATTATTGTGTCAGAGTATGACATTAGGTCATGTTCAAATTGTCACGATTGCATTTCAAAACATTCAAGCGTGACAGACATTTGCATAAATACAAGATGTTAATATCTAAATAAATTAGGGTAAGAAACCCAGAGACAGCTTCTCAGACCACTTCAGCACACAAGTGCAGGCTTAATTTGTGTGCACAGTTTTCCCAGTTCCATGTCCAATGTACCTAATTAGCCAGTTGCAAGGACAATTACTCGATTTACATGCACGGCCATGAATATTACACAGGCACTTTGCACCTGCCTTTACACGTTTGGGGCTGGATATCTAAAGAGCTTAGCCCTCAGCTACTAATTTTGAGTAACCTAAATAAGTTGGCCAATATTGTGGAGAAAATGGATCAGTTTTGTAAAGCTCCTTTAGTGTCATGGATCTTGTCCCTAAATTTTTTCACTCTGCACTGCAGAGAAGCTGTCTATGATCTAAGGTTATGGCAGATGTCACCAGATGGCACTCTTACATTGATTCTTCCTCATTCTTTTCTTTTTTTTTTTTTTTGGTTTATTTTTGTTTTATGTACGAGCAAATGTTCAGTATTGAAAAGACGTGCTCCGTAGTGCAATTCATGTTGTAGGTTTGGTTTAGAGGCAATTGGTATCAGAGGTTGTGTTGGGTGGTGGAAGAGTTTGTGGAAAATTCAGGTGTTCTTCAAGAGCTGGTTGTGGCTGTTGAAGTGCAATTCCTGGAAGAAGTGGTCATATAAGCCCCAGTATTTCTTTGTGTGGGTTTCTCTGTTCATGCAACAACATACTGGTGCACTGAGAATATAGTTAAAATCTTAGATGACTGATCTCTCCCTGAAATCTGGCTAGCAAGGGCTCACTTTGGGGACATGTGACAGTGGTGTCAAAATAGGCTCATTGTGAAGGGAGAGTAAGATTGTCACTAACACTCATCCAGTGCCAAGAACAAAAGACAGAGAGTCTGAAAGAATAATTTTATATCTTAGTGTGAGAAAATACTATTATTGGGGCACAATACAGAAGTTTTTCTCTCCAGTATGTCAATGAATTAAACATTATCCCCAAATTCTCATGTTGGTACTTCACCCAAGAAAGTTTGGGTTTGGCTTTTTTCTTTTTTTTTTTTTTTTTCTGTCTCAAAAGGGAATAGTTAGACAAAGACATGATTCATCTCAGAAATCTGCCAGGAGGACCTCTAAAACATCAAAAGAAGATTGTTCTGAAATAAAATATGCCTTAGAGAAGGTGAAATAATAGATCAAAAAATATTACTCATAACATTCAACAGAATGTATCCAACATGCTGCTAGGAGTTAAAAATGAATCCCCACAAGAGAAGGTAAATCTCCCTGTTTGTTTTCTTCTGATTGCTTCTAGACTCTTATTGCTTGAAGCCAGCAAAATCCATACTCCCCACTCTGGGATATTGATTCAATAAAATATAGGACATCCTCGCCATAGAGAAACATGTGAGATTGAAATATAACAAAAATAGGCAACTGTCTCTTACTTAGGCATCATTTATGATTACGAAATTCTAATGCGGCTTCTGTGGGAGCGGCAGCTCGGTGGCCTCTCAGGCGTACTGTAGGCGGGAAATTGTCTTGACGTGGGGAACTTAATTTTTTTCCTTTTCAGACTTTTTATTACTGTTGCTTGTTCCTTCACAGTCAGGCTGCCTGCTGGCACCATATCCATCCCCGAGCATCAAACACTTGTACCTGCTTATTCCTGAATGTGAAAATATTCTTCAGTGGACATTCTCGATTTGTTTTACATTGTCCCTGTTGAAATCTGTGAGCTGAAAATGCACAATAATTCCTGTTATGCAGTTCATTAACTTAGTACATTCCTGTTGCAACACAAGCGTCATACTCTCACCGCTTCCGCCAGTGAGAGAAAGGGTCTTGCCATGCACCTCACTTCCAGCCCTGACCTTCTGAGAGTCTGTAAAAAGATGGGGAAGGTGGTAGGAAACTCAGTGATTCAAAGACCAAAGAAAATGCCTTACAACGAGTGATTTCAGAGCTCAATCTGTTCTGCTCATTAGGAGGAGGACAGGGAGGTGATGTGATTATGGAAGACAGATGACCTTGGGTGTTTTTTTTTCCCCATCTAGTAAGGAAAGACATCACCAAGAGAGCTAGTTCAAGTACAGACAGTGGGGACTCTGCTGGCAGAGGATTTAGCGTGGGCTATAAAAACCTAGCAGGAGGCATATGCTGCAGTGAAACCTATAAACTCTGGAGTACAGCTGCAGGCATTTCATGAACACCACTCAGATGCAGTCACAAGGGCAGGAGTGGTGCAAACGTAATGAAGGATTTGGTGATTCCAGGTATAAGAGGCAGGTCTCCTGGCAACAAATGCACCAGGGACCCAGGGGAGGCAGGATACTGTGCCCAGACCGTCAGACCAGGTCAGTGTGTTGCACAAAGCCACGGGTGGTTTGGATTCAGCTCCTCAGAAAGACAATCCCCCATGCCTATCCCAAGCTCGGGAGCTCTTCCAGGTTCCCAGGTTCAGATGTGCGACCGGGGAACATCCCAGCTTCATAGCAGGATGAGAGCTTTGGAGTAAACCATCCCTCCTCCTCTTCCTTGCCTGCCCTTAAACAGCAAGAGGAGGCTGGTGTAGTCCAGTGAGGTTCACAATTTGGACATTTAGACAACCACCGTGTGAGAGTTGCCGGATGCCCTCTGACTACTCAGCATGGACATAACCTTAAGACCTGAAGTACACAACTAAGAGGGACACGTTCTTTTCCTGCTTACAGAAAATGGCCACTGTTCTCTCTTTTTGGCTGCGTGGGGCGATTTGTTGCATTTTTCACTACTAATGCATGCATGCACACACCAGACAGTCAGCTATTGTTCTGCTGTCAGGCTGGACGTGTGCTTGGAAGTGAAGCCTTTCAGGCTTGTTATAGATTCAGACATCTCTTCATCTGGATGTTGCCTGCGGTCTTGGAAATAATCATGTCTTTCAGTAAGAACATAATTCTTAGGTGAATAAAAATCACTCAGCACTTTAATGAGACCATTACATTTAGTTTCAACTGTCTTACCCTCTTCCACAAGGTCTTTCAGTAGGAGAAACAGCTTTGATCCACCTCCTAATAGAAACATGTCATGTGCCTTGAGTTATGGATTGATTTCACTGGGTACTCTCCCTCCCACCAGGCTCTGCAGCTTCACTGCCACTCTGCCCCTGGTTCTTCTGAAGGAGGTCTGGCCCTCTCCTCTTCCCTGGTCTGTCCCTGCTCCTGAAACATACCCTTCTGATGAAGCTGTGGTCCCTGAAGGACTGTGAAGGAAGAAGGCCATTAAAACAGTACTCACTTTGCACTGGAACAATCATGTTCCTACAAAAAGAGGCTAATTTAAATTACACCGGCAAAGAAGGCGGCTTCTTGAAGAGCTCTACCCAAAGGGATGCACCACAGGAGGACTGCAGCAACCTGCTGGAAGTGCTCCAGCCCTACAGCCACTGAGACAGGAGTATGCCTGGAGGGAAGATGCTGCAGCTTGTAAGCACCAATTAACCCTTTGCACATACAACTTCTTTTTCACTGCTGCAAATGATTCTTGATAATCAGATTACTCGTCCATGCATAAATTTAATCCTATTACTTCTAATTATGCCCCAGTGTGCAACGCTAAACAAATCCCATCTTTTTGTTACATATACCCTCCAAGAAATTTATTATGCTCCATCTCAAGTCATTATGCATAAGTAAGTCTTTTAATCATTTCTTGCGTTCAGCCCCTCCAGACCTCAATTATTTCTGCTCTCTCTTAATGTGTTGTGATGATTTTGGTACCAAACGGACTACAATGACTTCACTGGGTGTTATAGACCCTAAATAGATAACCAGAGGTCATTCAATGTTTTTCAGGCAACCATTTTTATTTTTTTTCTATGGCCAAATAGCAACACACCCGGCAGGTCCTTTTCTTTGGAACATGGAAGATTTTAATCACAACGCAGCAAGCCTCAATGTGATAATTATCGGCAAAGTTATTTTTTGTTGTTCTTATCAGTACTTTGTCACTGAAAACAGTCCTTTTCCATAATTACTGGTTCTTTATTATAAAAGTCATGTTTTTCTGCCAAGGACTTCCGCAGTAGCCGATCATTTTAAAAGTTCCTTGCAGAACAGAGCTCCTTCGGAGAAAAAACAAGCAAGGAAGCAAGAGGTTTCAAACCATTTTTTTCCTGGAAAGGATAATGGAGATGATTCCCTTGTGTAAGGCATGGCTACCCACCCTTTAGCAGAGGATTTCAGCTTTGCTCCTACAGTGATGCTGAAGTTCTTCTGAGCTGGGAGGCACTAAACGCTGATGCTGTCAGCTCTCAGAGTCCAGTGATGCAATTCTTTATCTGCCGTCCATCCGTATCTTAAGGTGACAGTTATGAAGTGTGAGGGCAACGGATATGCTCACAAAGACAGGGAGGCCCTAAAGTTGGAAGTGAGCAAGGATAGGAGCAAGGGCTCAGGCAAGCTGTGTGTGCAGGGAGCACAGCCACGAGGCAGCTGAGAAGGCCTGTTTGGCCAACTCACATTTTTGGTGAGAAATCCCAAGTCCTACAGGGTTTCACATTTCACAACAGAGCACTTTTGTGTTTTTTTTTTTTAACTGCAAAATGCCTCAGGAGCACTCAGAGCTCTCCATCTCACAACAGCACCTGTTTCAGCCCCTAAAAGCAGCATGCTGCAAAGTGCTGGCATGGCTGGGTGTACCTGCCACCATTGTCGTCTACCACGTGTGACACCACCACCATGTATGACACAGTAAGATGCCACCAGCATCATACATGAACTGTGGAGCAGCTGGAAGACATTTCAGAGCATATTTTCCATTGACATGACGTGTCATGATCAGCACACACCCAAGGAAAGAGCAGGTGAGGACCATGGCACAGTCTGGTGACTGAGCAAGACTTTCATGTGTGCTCAGCAGATAAAACAATGAAGAAATAGCTGTGGAAGTCTCCACTCTTCCACTTCAGTCTCCTTCTGTTACACAGAGATAATTACCTAGTATCAGGATGCTACCTCAGTAAAAGAAAAAGAGGCAAAAAAATAGCTCCTAATTAGTGGTCCATGTTTGGGATCTGCCATTGCGGGGGCTATTTGTGTCTGTTGGAGGTGGTAGGCTGAGCGTCAGACCAGCTTGTGCCCCACATCACCTCCACAACCCTCTGGGATTCTCCTGAGCAAGCCGCTCTGCTTCTCAGTGCCGAGAAACCTTTGGCATCACATCCACGGCCCAGACATGTGGGTTATTTATGGATGGGATTTACAAGGCGTTTACTGGCACAGGGTCATAGCAGGTTGCACCCTGCACATATATTTGCTGCCCAACAAAAGCGCTTGAATTACAGAAGGCTGTTTTCCAGGGAAACAATGCAGCTCCCTGATTTGCACTGGTGTATCTCTTTAGCAATGTCCTTTCTCTGAGCGCCAGACTTCCACTTGGACTGGTGTCCTGGTGTTTCTGCCCACATGTCTTCATGTAGCCTTCTGGTAATGCCTAGAGAAAACATTTTCTCCCTTATTTTATGTTGAGATCTGTCAGTGATTTGTTGGATGTAGACACTTGGAAAGGTTGGTTGGAAATTACTATTGGGAGTCTCCACTCTTGCTTCTCACTCTAAATGGGACTATTTCCAAACAGCAGGTCAACCTTCAAGATCTGAGATGCTTCTACCCACTGGAGCACCATTCCAGTGCTGTGCCAGCCTCCTGGTAAAGAAGGTCTTCCTAATGTCCAAACTGAAGTTCCCAATCTGTGGGTGTTGTCCCTGTTTTTTTATCGTCTGACGCTACTGGACATAGGTTTGCTGCATCATCTTTGTACATGCTTTTCAAACATTTGCAGGCTGCAGTAACCTCAATGCAATGTAGACCAGAATGATTTTGGGTTTCTCCCCAGAATAACCTCTCCCTAGGCTAGGTGAGGAGTCAGCATATGGCTCACTGAGCTGGAACTGGGAATCGGAGGCAGAAACTCCTGGTCTACCTCACTCAGAGGCCTTCTTGGTAAAAAAAGGTGATAATTCCTAGACCAGAAAAGTGGCATTTGCTTCAGATATATTCACAACGTCTATCAGTAGAGACTGAAGCAGTGGATTGTCACATCCACAAGGTCTTGTCCTCTGAACATGGCACAATCCGTTGCCAAAATTATCGTCTTCCCTGGTGGTTCCTTTGTGTTCAAAGATTTCTCTTGATGCTGTATTTCTTCAGGAAAAAAAAAAAGGGAAGGGGGCTTTTAAGTCTCATTTTGATTTGTTTGAATCTAAATTAGATTCATTTCATGTTGCGATGGGCTTAGTGGAAGAGTCTCTTAAAAAATTAGGAGCAAAAGAAAACATCTGAATTGCAACTGCAGCATGAAAGCGTGAAGGCTCTTGTCAAAACCTTTATATAAAGGACAATGCTGTGCTTCTTTGTCAAAGGCAGATAATTGAAAATAGCATTGAGTCATGTCATCACAGAACTCCAGAGCTGAGAGAAAGTTCAGAAGGGGTTGATTTTTGTAGCAAATTATTTTCATTGTCAGAAAAACTGCTTGAACAGAAATTTGATCTTCCTTTAGAAATACTAAAAGCTTTAGAATACCATACAAACCCACTCCACCAATTGATATTTCAGAGGCTTCCTTTCTCTATAGTCTCTTTTTACATTTCTCTCTGAGTAGAGCAGACAGAATTTGGTCTTATTAGCAAAAATCCATGTATTTAGCAAAAAAACCCAACCCCATATTTGTTGATACTGCTACAGCAACAATGTAGCTGTTGAAATGCTTCTGTTTGAATAAATCTGCCATCGTTCTATACACCTCTTTCTTATTCATCATCACTGGAAAGAATTACAACAATGACAGATCGTATCTGGTTATACAGCTAACAAAAAATTGCGTGTGATTGCCACCCCCAGATGATAGAGTGGTCTAATCATCCCTGTCCTAATCATCCCTGCCCTAATAATTGCGATGCTGCCAGTCTCTGGGGAGGCAGCAGTGCCTGTGATGGTCCCTTCTCACAGCCCATGGCTTGGAAACATCCATGAGCATCGTTTGCTCCTTTTTCCTGAACTGCCCAAGAAGATGAAAGAAGATGGGATCTTTTAAGCAGAACATCAGCATTGTTCCTCATCCTCCTTCCCAGTTATGAGCTGCCTTAGACAAGGAGAGAAAGGGTTCCAAATCTATTTCCTCTCCAGCTTGAAAAATTTCCCAGAAAAACACTTTTAAAAAAAAATGATAGTTTCCTGAGAAATAAAAAAAATTAAATTCAAACTGCATCCTTCTCACTCTGTATGAAAAGTTACTTATTTTGATAGTATTATTACTTATTAGTAATTACGAGTAAGTGTACTACTGATATTACTTATCAGTAATTAATTTGTGTTGTTACTTGTTTTTATGGTGGTATTATTATAAGTGGAATTGAAAAATATCTTCTTCATATTTTTAAAAATACATTTTTTACTGATCCAATGTAGTACCACCTTTTCCAGTTCAAAACTTTTCCTAGTTCAAAACCAATTATGAGACAGTTCATCCATCTGTTATGTTCCTTCTCACCTGTCCCCACTTTTTCTGTAATTCCTAAATGGAGAAGAACACACACACAAAAATAGAAGTATTTTATTTCTTCTTCTGTTTTCCAAATGATAACTCCCAGTTTCCTGGCTCCTGGTTTCTGCAGGAAAAGTGGAACCAACATGAAATCAAGTAGAATTTCCTTTCAGCCCTCATCTTCAGGTTTCCCTTTAAAAACAATGTTGTCCCACAAACGGTGTCCAGAACCCGGTGTGCAGTGAGCCAATCTTACATACAGAGCCAAGATATTTATTTATTTCACGTTTGTGCTAAGATGGGTCCTAGGCGGTAATTCCACAAAACTATACACTGCACGAGGGAACTACAACGTGTTTATTCTGTTACCGGATTAGAAAAACCGGCCTAAATTTACAGTCATTGGATAGCAATTACTATATCCTCTGCTATTGGTTAAACATATTTAAATCAGCACACATGCTTCTGGAGGGTGGGTGGGGGTGTAATTTGCATAGTCTTTTAATTGAGTTGGTGGTCAGGATCTCCCCCAGCTGCCTTTACCTTCTCCCAGTACTGCAGATTTTTGTTGACTTCATGCTTCCTTGACAATCATGCAGTTTTCACGCCTTCTGGGGCAGGATGTTCCCCTTTCATCAGTCTTTTAAATTATCTTCAAGGACAGTCGTTAGCAAGGCATGCATTGTTTATACGAAGTAATCAGGCTTACAATAAAGCTAAGGATCAATGGTCCTCCTTAGAAGACCACCCTAAATTAAACAGTGTCGCTGTAATCTAAGCATTAATCCAACTTAGTCTACAACAAAAATCACAGAATCATAGAATCTTTAAGGTTGGAAAGACCTCTAGGGCCATCGAGTCCAACCATGAACCCAACCCCCCCATGGCTACTACCCCCTGTCCCGCAGTGCCACGGCTACACGCTGTTTGAACCCCTCCAGGGA
>VWZZ01006294.1:160001-205160 GCA_013399095.1 Psophia crepitans | reverse complement strand
CTGTGATTGTGTTTTCAGATGGTTCCTTCCATGCTGCAATGGGATGAAGCACCACAGATTTGCATCCAGAAATTACATCCTACTGCATACTGAAACTATTCAGACAGATGATATTTGAGTATTAGCATCCCTCCTGCTTCTGTCTCCACTGTAATTGCTGCTAAGTCTTCCTGATAGTCTTTTAAATGAGGAAGAGATCAAATACGTACAAATGCTTATGATGCATTGTAAAATAACAAGCCCCTAGGAAACATTAGCCTTCAGCACTGAATGTGGGTTCAACTGAGGTGGAACTTTGCTATTTGCAAGCACTTTGCTGATTTTTTTGTGGCCTTTTTGGAGGGGAGTAGGAGGGAAGGGGGAAGGGGGTGAGTGTTATTGGAAAGCGCTTTAATCCACAGCCAAAACCGGTCCCAATCCTGGGCCCTGCAAAGGCTGTTCTGGCCAGTTCCTTAGGTCAGGAGTGCCACCTGACCAGCTTTGCTTCTTGACCCACACAAGTCAGCTGTTTTCCATGTTAAGTAGTAAGCTCTCTGGCCTCATGTGCTGTTACTCTCTTGAATACAGCTTAAAACACTCCCACGAATATGAAAAAAAAAAGTCCAAACAAACAAAAAAACCTAGCTAAAATCAAGTTTCATTAACTTTCCTTCTTTAAAGAAATGGGGAGACCAGACCCTTTGGGATGGTCTCTGTCTAGTTACAGTACCTCAAGGCATCAGCAGGAGGAACCTACAGCAGAGCAACTGTCTTCATTGTGTTAGACGTGGCCTAAGACAAAGCTTTGGAAGCCTTTAAGATGCCAGTGCTCCTGGCTGCCACACAGATCAGAGACTATCAGGCTGATCTTAATCTTAAGAAACAAAATATTCCAGACAGTAACAAGAGAAGACCCCAACATGTCTCCTGGAGCTCCTCCTCGTTCTGAGTATCAAGAAGAAAAACACACACAGCAGGGACTATAATTAGAAAGGAGCATTACGAGAAAAGGAGTGAAAATTGCTCTGTCAACCTCAGTTCTGTTTAGGCTGCATCTACCTTCTCCGTAATGTGCTTTGTCAGAAATACGACACTGGACTTATAATGGCTGTGGAGTCTAATACTGACAGCAACACCCATGCCTTCCCCTGGAGCCACACTGAAATTAGAGGTTTCAGTGTTATCTGTAATAGGAAAACTAGCTTCTATTATCTGGGAACTGTCCTGCAATGGAGCAAGCCCCATCACCAGCAGCGAAACCAAAAAACACCCAATTCTAATTTTTTTGATGAAACAGTAGCATTCCTCTTCTGTGCACTTGGGTTCATTAAACAGGGCAATTTCAGAAGTAGCACTCTGTCTATTTTCAAAAGCGCGTGCGGCGGAACTCAGTTTTTCCTTTTCCTCCAACAGAAGAACGAAAAACGTGTCTTGCCTTTCTGTCAAACCTTGAGAATTTCCCGAGGAAAATCTGGGTAGAGTGAGCCACAGCTTTGTGTCCTCATGAGGCACCAAGCAGGATGGATGTGGACATTCCACGCTGCAAGTGGCCACCAGCCGTGCGGCATTTCTGTGGGTACTAGTCTCACTACGGAGACCACGCATGAATTAGTGATTTACTGGGCACAGGATCGCATTGTGTAGCCACTACCTTTTTTCCCCCTATTCGGAGATGCCTTATGGCTGGTAATTTCCTTTTGCATATTTCAGATATTTGGGGGAATTTCCTGAAAGCTGTGGTGGCTAACTGAACGCTGGCAGCAATGCTTTCTTATCTTTGGAGCAGTTGTCTAGACAGTCTGCTGAGGTAGGCTTGAATTTTTCTACAAAAGTCGTCATATCTGCTGCTGCAGTGGATCTCATTGTTTACAATGTTTTGTTCCTTCCTCACCTGCAGATATATTTCACTTAATGAACACAATCACTGTCTTTACATCATAATGCTGTAACACCAGGTTTGTTTTGTGATGCTTTGTCTGTGATTGCTTTTTGGACCCGCTGAGAGTGTCTTTGTTGTTTTATGCATTATAGATCTTGGGTATATTTCTCAATATTTTCATTACTGTTTCCACTGCATTTGTAGAGCAAGGCTTCTTCCTTCAACTCTCCAAGAACATCCTTACATTCCCATGGGTGGTGCTTAATGAAAGACTTTGTAGCTTAATTTAATGCCAACAGTATTTGTCTTAAGGTTTTGAAGGTAGCAAGACCAAATCCAGGAGGAGTTCTATTTTTATTAAAAAATAACTCTGGTTTCTTATTCTCTGCATGTCAAATGGATCACAACAGTAGCACTTAATTATCTTTATCTACCCCTCTACTCTCTTCTTAGCATTATTTAAATTGCTCGTGTTCAAGATGCAAAACTTAATCTTCAGCAGGTGCTTGATCTTTCAACCCTTATTTATATGAGAAGCTGAAGTCAGTGTCACTGGAATTTGTCTGGCTGCGTTTCACTTTCTATGCACCTAATAAGCTCCCTGACGGTGCAGGGGTAGCACTGGGGATTTGCACCCCTGCTCTTCACTGATGGTATACAGAGGATACCTGAAGAGCAAAATATTAAGCCTACTGAAAGCCTTTTGGTGCTGGGACCGCAGCGAGGGGCTCTGATACACGAGCGCTCGGAGAGGATGATGCTTTCTGTTCCTTCACTTGAGCTTGCACGTTTCTGTCCGGATAGTCCAAAGTCAGAACAGCAGGTGAAGTTTTCTCCTGCACCCACTCGTGGCACACACGGTCCATCGTGCTGCTTTCAGAGGAAGCAGTTTTTCAGCTGAGTCCGTGTTTTGTCTCCTTCCAAGGTTTCGCTTCTGTAGTTACAGGCTTGTACATCCTTGCAAGGAGAATAATACATAACTACAGGTGCTTATTGAGTGGGGCACTGCTGAGTTACAAATAGACTCGCCTGTGCCTCGGACGGGAGTAGGGGAATGAATTATTGATAAGGGCTGTGGTGTAACGAAGGAGGGTGGAGATGGCCCCTCTGACTCACACACCGGCTTTCCTGCTGCAGCTCAAACACATCAGAGGGATGCACCGAGAAGCTGCTGCTCCCACGCCAGTGCCAATGGCGGCCATCACCTCTGCAGAGGCAGAAGCAAGCACAGGGCTTAATTACCAGACACACAATCCCAGAGTCGTTAAGGGGGGATGAGGTTAATCTTCTGGTTTCTCTGAGCTGAACACGGCCTGCCAGGATCTCGCCCAGACCTCTGCACGTTTCCAGTGAGAGCAGAAATGTTCGTGAAATGCCAGGGCTGGTGATGGGAAATGAACTTTGCCTCCAAGTGCTCCCTAAACAGCAATCGGGGCTTAAAAGGATTATTCACCTGGAGGAAGGAGAGATAATTTGTGAGGGATCAGGAAAATCAATGAGCCAGAAATCATTTCAGACCCAGTGTCCTCTGCAGATGACTCACAGACTGGCTCTGACACCCCAGAACAAGGAGGACCCCTCTTCTGGATGTGCCCCTGAAGATTTCCAGGTGCAAACCTGTCCTACAGCACAGTGGTGTGAGGGGTGACAGTGAGAGCATTGACTTACTTGAATTACTTACATAGGTACACAAGACTTGGATGGAGCAAGGGTTGGAGAATTAGTCCTCTGTGAACAGGACATCTTGCAAAGTGTTGGTCATGAATTTCAGACCCATCTCTTAGATTTTTCTTGACTGTAAGGTGCATAAATTATCCAGAAGTTACTGGATGTCTGAGCCAGCGGGTGTTCAAACTTCTTCTGGCCTTGCAACCTCGTGACAAAAAATCTCACCAGTTCCATTCCCATTAGAGCTTGTATAACTCTTTGCAGGGTGGAGCACAACCAACTGTTTTGCACCAACTGTTTTCAGCTCATGGCTGTGTCCAAATGTCAAGATACAGACAGACGTTCTGGTGCCATATACAGAAATACTTAAATAAATGAAGTGCCTTCATTACAGCAAGAAGCAGCTTGTGTGATTCCTGAAATACTGTCATTTCATCTTCCAGAGACCAAGAAATAACAGGAAAAAATTCAGATCCTAATTCTAATCCAGTCAAAATTCTTGTAGCTTTTTTCCATAGGAAGGATTCAGTTAAAACTTTTTCCCTTCAGTTATTTTTATTCTATCACCTCCCTTCCACTGATGGCAACTTTCTTTGCTCAGATACCTATCAAATAGCCTTGATGCCTGGGGAAGATTTTGAAGTGAAGATGTAGGGTTAATTCCAGCTAAATTTAAATATGTTCTGATATAAAATGTAATCTCCTACCATCAGCAGCTCTCATAAATGCTACTTTGCTAAAATGCCCAGTTTCCAAGCTGTGCTTTGATATACAGTTTATCCATTCACCGCTCATTTTTGATTGGTAGTAAAGGCTTTTAGTAAGGATGACAGAAATGTTTTATCCACCATCATAAACACGGTTTTATTAAAAAGAAAAAAAAAAAAAAGGGAAAGGGTAGGAATGAGAAAAAAGCAGGTCCCCAGTCCTCTTTTCATAACTTATTGGGAAAGACTTTATAGCTGAATCAGCTGCTGAGTTGCCGTGTTTTTATCTAGGAGGATGCAAATTTAAGTGTTTCTGGGCTGTAACCGCGGTACGTGCAGGCTCTGGGGTACCCACAATTGCTGTCTGAAGGCTTAGTACGGTGAGAGAGAAATAGGCAGCTTATTGCATTCGTCCTACCAGCCTGGATTTTTACAGAGAATGCAAGAGCAATCCTGCTGCCTTTTACCCCAGCCCTCTTTGTAATGCACAGCATTTATCTTTTTGGACTTCGCTCTCAAAAAAACCCCCGTGCATTTAAAGTTTTTAAGCTCAGCTGTGAATGAACTCTTTCAGGACCTACACTAAATTTCGTGAGGTCTTGCAACAAGAGGTCCTGGCCCCTTTGATGATGGTGGACCCTTCCAAGAAGCCAAGGGACAGGGAATTATTACATTTGTTTCAGGACCATTTACTGCCAGTGAAACCTCCAGATTCTGCTAAGGTTTTTCCAGCATTGCCTACATCAAGTCTTGGTGAAAACTCTTTCAGGGGGACTCTGGTTGGGATGTGCCATGGGAATATCAGGTAGTGTCCATCAAAGGGGTATGTTCAAATTGGCTTTTCACTGGATGAGACTGGACCTGCTCGTGTCTCATCGTAAACCCTAATGCTATCCACTGTCCCTCAGTGTCTGGCCCTTAGCCTGCTCAATGAAGTCTGTTGCAACTCCTAACAATGCTCAGGAGACCCTGGATAAGCTTAGAGACCTGCCTACCATGGTGATGTTCATACATATGTCTCAGCATCCCAACAACTGTGACAATGTCCATCCTCTGCAATGCAATGGCCAAATCTAGGTTTGAAAGGTGAGAAAGCAACTCACCTTCTCAAAACAACCGTTCCTTGGGGTCTCTTCCTGTTTGAAGGAAGGGAGCTGAATACTTTATTTCACGATTGCAGATATCTGGACTGAATCCTACCAAATGCTTCAGCACCAGGCCTCTGCCCATCTGTCAGAGAGTCGGCATGGTGAATCTTGACGTTGTGCTGTGCTGTACCTTGCATATTGATCCAGATCCAGCACATCTCTCGATCTGGTGGGGAGATAAATGTGTTGCAGCTCCTGCACTCCTAAGTACTGAATTTGGTAGAGTGCCACCGGGCCCCTGGAGACCCTGCAAGTCTCCAGAGAAGAGAAACATAACATTGTTCAAGAGATGGGTTCGTCAGCAAAAGAGAATGGCGATGTTTATTGACATCAATCGAATAAATAAACAAGACAATAAATTTGCAATTGCTGCTGGAATGACTTGGAAGTGCTGTATATTGAATTTTACCTATTTTTATTGTTTGTGGAATAGGCTGCTGTTTTATGTATCATCATCTTTTTGATATACTGATTTTGTGTGATTTCATCATGTATCCTGGGAAAAAAACAGAGGGAAAAAAATTACTACCAGGCCTTAAATGCATAGAATAACTGAACCAAATTCCCAGAGATAAAAATGAAATTATTCTAACCCAGTGAGACAAAGTGAAATGGAGGTCATCCTGGGAACCAATGCTGGTACTTGTAAGATGAAATGCCACAGTAGCTTTCACGGCACAACTTTCCTCCTTACTTTCTGAGCACAGTGATTTAAGAACTAGGAAATATAATTGTTATAAATCTTCCAGACTCCTTGTTGTCTAACAGACCCCTTGTGTGATGGGAGAAGTTGTCCAGGAAAGTGGCCGGTCTGCAGTCTCTTCTCAATATATTTGATTTTACAGAACGAAGGCTTGATTAAATCCTGCCCAGAGATCCTGGCTTTTCATGTGAATTTGTAAAGGTTCATTAGGCTGACTCCATTTGTAATAATTTTGATTTTATTTTTCCTCTTTATAATCCCAGGGAATTTGGAGCTTTTTCCACATGAGCTCTCAGGGAGTGGGCTCACTTCAGCTTAGTGTCCATATTCACTCGTATCTGAGAGGGTTTGTGGGAAGAATTGTAACTATTTGGTATTGGATACCTGTTTTTCTTCTCAATCTTTTTTGACTGAAAGATTCAACAAGGGGCAGATACAGTACTGTGGGACCAAGGTGGCCAGTCGTGATTCCCTAGGGCTTAAAATCAGTTACAGTAAAAGCAGCATGGATATGTTTTCTTTGCTCTTCCTTTCCTCAGGAACACCCTCTGCCATCTCCCTGGGACTGGCTAGTTCGGTCTGATTTATGTGGCACCCTCCCACCAGAGCAGATGAATGACGTCCCTGCTCCCAGGACACAGCAAGGAGAACGTGAGCAGTGCTGAGCTGGACAAAAACAAGGTCCAGAGCCACGGAACCAAGGGCAAAATGTTGTTTTGGCAAGACCAGGTTACGTGCATGAAGGGACCATGAGCTTAAGCACATGAGAAATCTTGGTCCATGAGGACTATCAGACAGCCTGGACTTCAGCAGTTCATTTTGATGCAAGCACTTCTAAATTGCCCCAAACCTTCAATATGCTAACATCAAAGAGGAAGGACGAGGAGACACGCTGGAGAGCCCTTTGGACAAGATGAGCTCCCAAAGTAAAATGTGCTGGGATGGCTGTGACCCACAGGTGGGGTCCTTCTCATGGGAGGAGTTACCTCTAGGACCTGTCAGAAGACACCCTCAGCAAGAAGAAGATGCTCTCCCCTGCTTTGAAGCAGTCGTGCCTGAAAAGATTCAGGTTAAAAAGAAAAAAAGCATTCAATGTTCAGCTGCCAGTTGGACCCTGAGGTTTGCCTTAAATCAGCTCATTGTTCTTCCTGCTTTTCCTAAACGCAGTGGTGCTGGTCCCAACAGAAGCGTATGTGCTAATCGTATAAGGATGTAATAGCTCTGGACTCCCCTTGGAGAGCTCTGCCGCTCCCGCGCCTCTGTTCCACCCCTTGTGGGGAAATATATTAAGGAATTTAATATTATTTGGAAAGCTGATCACAGGAATATGTTTCTTATCCCCTGGGCACGATTGCAGTCTCACAGTGACATTAGCTTTCCTGTCCACAGGCCCCTGCCAAGTGCTTGCCTTGTCCCACTGCTCCAGCATATTTTAAACTCTCTTCAGTTTTATGGTTTCCTTTTTATTTATATCTCCCTGTGATACTCTCCTCCTTCTTCCCCAGCATCTACAGTTATGCAAAAAAGCTGGAGAACACCGGTTCCCAGCGGTGCCTCCAAAGTTTGAGTAGCTTCTTCCCTGTCACAAGCCTGTCAATAAGGAGTTTGATGGGGTCTCTACCTCCCAGTCAGGGGTGGGATCCGATTTCCCAGGTTATCAGCATGACACAAGAACAGATTTGTTTTCAAGCCTCTTTATTAAAATTCTGCCTCACACAGCAGAGCTGAATGTTCTCTATTTCAAAAGTTACCTTGTAGTTTGTGTTTGAATAAAAAATGGCATTAGAGACTGGAAGCCTTTTTGGTATTTTTGGTCTTTTAGCTTTAAGGAGAATATAGGGAATTTCCATTTCAAGGCTTAGGAAGACTAAAAGTCCCACCAAGCGTGCATATTATTGACTAAAGCAGGGCGCTCTGAAAAATAATATACTCCAAAGTACACACATCTCCCTCTGCATAGGTGGAAGAATAAACAACACAAGACTATTAATCATACTGCTCAATGCATTACTGATAGTACCCGAAAACTGTTGGGCTGATCATGGTTTAAGAACCCATTTAGAAGAAAATAAACCTGAAAATGTAAATTCAGATCTCCAATACTATTTAACAGGACTGCTACTTTCACAGCACAGTACAGAAACTGAGCCTTACTGTGGGCAGAGCATCTTTCCAGGCCTCGCTGGATGTTGACAGTAGATGTTGCCACACTTTGTTTTTCAAGGGTTATGGGTAGAAATAGACAGGTCACTCAGAAACTGGGAAAAAAACAACCTTCACCCATGTGAAGACTGTACTTGGATATTTAAAGCTGGTGAACAGCGCATCCATCCTCCAATACATCACACCATCAGCAAATTCATTCAGGAGTGAAGCCAGTGAACATTTGCTTTGGTAGATACAGACTTCTTTTTTTTTTTTTTTTTTTTGGTGAGAAAAGCCTCACCTTTTAGCCTTGTTTCCTGAAGAAATGAGTTTTAAGTGAGTGGTATGTCTGTTCACTCCTCTGTCTCTTAGATCCTTTCCCTGATTATTGGAGAATACATGAGGCAATTGAGCAAATTTGACATGGAAGTAGAAGTTGCAATGACAAGGAAGACTCAGAGCAGTTTTTTTCCTTAAAACCAGTTAAAATTCAGCTCTTACTGTTTCCCAAGGAGTAGCCTGCTTAAAACACCATTCCACAGCCTATGTGTTCGTTCAGGCAAGCAGACAAGAGGAAAATGGAGGGCTGAAAGTACAGGAAAATAACAGAAATCCAGAAGAATTCCAGAAGGAAGAGATCAGGGATGTGGGTTGTAAATCCAAAGGCAATCAGATGATATATTGTTCTAAACTGGAATGAGGAAAATAGAATTAAAAAACCCAAAAATACCAAAACAAACAAAAAAAATCACTCTTAACTAATTTTCTAAGTATATCTGTGTTTCAGTTTGGATCTTGAAAAGCCAAGAAATAAGTGCATCAATTTTGAGACTGAAATGAGAAGAAATAAATAAGTCCCAGAAGAGAAAAAGCCAAAACAGAGATTTAGATAAAGCTCTATTTTTGAGACATACATTTTGCAGTAGATGTGAAGCGCAAGACTCTCTCTTAGAGTTCAACATGTACACGCAGGCCCAGACAGCGGTACTTACATTAACAGGTTTGGGAAGATTTCTGGAAAAAGCAAGTTTTAGGAATTTTCACTCTCCTGTTCACACCTGCTAGACTTTTCACGCTTTAAACTTCTGAATGATGGAGTTCGCTACCAGGTTGTTTCCCAGAAAATCACTTTTCTATGAGAAAATCCTAAACACATGCTGAAAACATAATTAAATCGCATCAGTCTTTCTTACTGGTGTTGTAAGACTAAAAATGATGTCTCCAACCTCAAGAACACTTTCACTGTGGTCACAGCTACGTCACCAGTCCCAACAAAGTGCAAGGTCTTCATTTCTGCCTGCCATAATAAAATTACAGTAGCACAAGACCACTTAAAACTATAATGGCATAATTTTAGGCATGAGATGAATCTGATCTTTACACTGCATTTGGAAAGCACAAACTCTGCTGAAATGAAATAATTAATTGAATGACCAGTTCAAAATTCTTTGCTGAGCTCTACTTGTGGCCTTGAGGTATAATCAAAGCCATTCCTCATTATGAAAGCTTTCCAGACACTTCAGATCAGCAATTAAAGTTCAGGAGGTTCACTGCTTCATTGCATGGCTGGGAAATGAGGTTCCCAGTGCTTCCAGGAGGTAGTGGTCCTTGAAGAGAAGCCTTTGCTGAAGCCTTGGAAAGGTCCTTGGAAGGATTTTCCAGCTAATACAAGTGAGGTCCATCCAAGGAACATTATTCAGCAGGTTTTACCAGTGTTGTTGGAATGGATAAACTGCACAGACACCAGAAGTCTGTTGGTAAAAAAAAAAAATAAAGCAACAGGCTTCCATTGCAGCTGCACTGAGTGCTTAGCATCTGTCTCCACCCTCCAGCTATTTAGGACTTGCAAATTAGGGAACTTGGTAACGATGTGGTGGCTCCCCTTGGCAGATGTGCTCTGAAGCCAGCATTTATCAGTCGATAAGTGAAGGAAGGCAGGGAAGGGGACAATGATATTCTGCAAAAAACCCCAAGTGGACATGTTAGTTAAATCTCTCTTTGTCTTGATGGGATCCAAAGAAGATAGAGATGGGGCTAAACTTCAGTTGCACTGGACCAAAGTTGGGCTTGGGTACAGAAAAGTATAATAAGTGTCATTGTGCTGGAGAAAGAATGAATAAACAGGCCTAGGGAGTGGGGTACTCCTGATTTCTGCTCCTGAGTCCCTTATTGTGTCTTACCTAATGACTTTTCAGTGTACCATGTACAAGCAGGGAGCTGAATAGAGGACTTTGCTTCCCAGAAGACCCATTTTAATTGATTATACAAGTGCTCCACAGCCTGCAGCCATGCCAGCCCAGGTTAGAGCTCTGCTGCTGCCCTCCATGACTGTGTGTCCCGTAGTAGCTTGGTGTTGTGCATTGCTGTAGCCCCTCCACCTTTACCCAAAGGTCTGGCACTGATTTTACAGCAAGTGGAAATGTGCTTTTAGAACCACAGAATCATTGAATATCCCGACCTGGAAGGGACCCTAAAGGACCATCGAGTCCAGCTCCTGGCACCACACAGGAGCAGCCCAACCAGAGCAGATGACTGAGTGCATTGGCCAGACGCTGCTTGAACTCAGCCCAGCTCAGCGCGGTGACCACTGCCCTGGGGAGCCTGTGCCAGGGCCCCACCACCCTCTGGGGGAAGAACCTTCTCCTGATCCCCACCCTAACCCTCCCCTGGGGCAGCTCCAGGCCGTTCCCTGGGGTTCTGTCGCTGGGCCCCAGAGGGAGGAGATCAGCGCCTGCCACTTGGCTCCCCCTCGGGAGGAAGCTGGAGGCCCCATGAGCTCTGCCCTCAGCCTCCTCTTCTCCAGGCTGAACCAGCCCAGGGCCTTCAGCCTCCCCTCACACGCCTGCCCCTCCAGACCCTTCCCCACCTTTGTTGCCCTCCTCTGGACACTCCCCAACAGTTTTATGTCCTTTTTGTGCTGTGGTGCCCAAACCTGCCCCCAGCACTGGAGGTGAGGCTGCCCCAGTGCAGGGCAGAGTGGGACAATCCCGTCCCTGGCCTGGCTGGCAACACAGATCTCTCTGCAAGGCCTCTCCACCCTCAAGGGAATCAACAGCTCCTCCCAATCCAGTATCGTCCACAAACTTGCTCAGAACACCTTAAATTGCTTCCAGGAGAGTGGCCCTCAAAAATGTGCTCTGTGCTACCATTTTCATTTTCTTTTGATCCTTTTCTCAGATTTCCACTACCTTGAATCCTCCCCTCTTCTGCTACCTCCTTGTCCTTTCCTGCCCTTTCCTTTTAGACCTGGACTGCCACGCCCTCATCTTTCCCAGGCTCCTGCCTCCTCAAGCTGCCACAGATAACTGATCATCTCCTTCCCTGGATCATTCTCCTGCCTTCACATCTCCCAGGCTTCTGTCATTACCTCATCACGCTCCCACAAGCTGGATGCCTTGCTGAGAGGCTGATATCTGCCAGGGGACATCAGAAAAGCTACTCCAACATGTGTGTCAGGAAGGGGAACCAGGTTCTCAGAGTAGTTGAGTTTCTGAGTGGCAGACAGATTTGGAGATACTTCTCTATTATTGCTACAAGTTGATGTCAGAGTTACAGTGAGAAAATACGCCTGCTCATATCAAGTTCGGTTTGCTGACAAGAGATGTCTTTTTGAATTATTGGAATGTTTTGCAAACAGCTGCTGAACAAAATGGCATGGACACAAAAGGACACTGGTGGACAGCCAAGACCTCAGGGCGCTCTTGTAGAGGGTAGCTCAGCATGAGGCTTAGTGCAGAGGGCAACTGCAGTAAACCACACCTGGAACTACAATTCCCAAAACTGCTCAAGAGGCTGGAAAAACTGGAATCTCCTTGTGGAATCAAACTCCACCAAATGCTCAAGCCTTTGTGCTTACAGAGTCTTACTACTCCTTCCTGTGACAGACACCAACAAGTAAAAAATTCAGCAAAATGGGATTCACAAATTCTCTGTCAATGATCCAAGAGAACCTCTTCACTTGTGTATCCCCAAGTTCAACGGAACAACACCATCAGGAGCTCTGGTCACCTGCATGGATGTCTGAGAATGTGAAGGCAACATCGCCCTGGCAGGTACACCTATCTGCTTAACCCCTCACAACACCAGCCAACAAACAATGCTGAGCTGCCAGACAGAAACTACCTGCTTATTATTTTGTTGAAGAGCCATGGTTCAGAAACCCAACTTTTGGAAAATCCTATCCTCACAAAGCCTGGCAGTGTTAATCCCGGGTTTTACTGCCAAGATCACTGCAAGGACTCATAAGCCCAAGTCTTTTGATGACTTCCTTATTTTAGAAAAAGACATGTCAGGATGGAGTGTTTCTTGGAGAATCAGTGTCTAAGTCACATGCTGAATGGTGAGAGTGTCTGATGTACTGAAGAGTGAGAGCATCAGGACACTGCCCTCAGCTAACAACAGTGAAAAATCCATTCCAGCAGTTCTGAGGAAACTGGAACCATCTCCTGGAGCAGCCAATGGAGAAGAGAGTCCCTGGGGAAGCTCTGGGCAGCTGAAAAACTCCATCTTTGATCTGAGTTTGTATCTTCTTTACAAAGCAGAAGGAAAAAAATCCCCACCACTCCCCCACTCTGTTAGCCTTATTCTACAGATTACCCATTCACCATGCTTCCTGCTATCAGTGCCCAGAAATCTGTATCAGGAACTGCTCTTTGTATCAAGAGTGAGGTACCAAGATAGACAATTGTAGTAGGCAATAATAGTAAGCAATCCTTTAGCATGCAGGAATTTTCTCTCCGTGAATGTGTTTCAGTACAATTTCCTTTACTGAAAGATAAAGGTAACAGATATCACATCTTATTTGGGGTTTTCAGTACTTCCTTTCAGGGCTTGTTGTTAAATGGGAAATTTGGTCAGTTATTACTGGAATCCCTCAAAAAACTCTGTCACGCACTTCCTGTGGTTTCCCATCCCTCTTCCCGGAGTAGGAATGGAGTGGTGCACCGCAAGGAGTCAGCACAGCTTGGCCCCGTTACAGCTTTCTGCCTCTGACGTTCTCTCTTGGCATCTCTACAGAAGAGGCTTTGAAGTAGCCTTTGAGCAGAAGCAGCCAAATTAAATTCCCTGACCTGTACCATCTGAAGCTCGATAATGTCTTCTGAACACCACCAGCTTGCTTGATAATGACAAAAATGAGCTGGTGATCAAGAACATGAACCTTTGGAGAAGAAAATAAAAACCAGACACTATATTGTCTAGGAAAATCAGAGGAACGTGGCTGAAGAAGGCATACTGTCAGAGCCAGAAGCCCAAGAGACTGAGGCCCAAACTGCAGATGATGTCAGGAAGCTGTAGAATCTGTTGAAAATTAGGCATGAACAGTCGAGAACAGAATAAATGTGGATGTAAAGCAAGTGCGACATGAATATCCATATTTCTGAGGAGTAATTTGGAGATTAAATGACTAGATAGCATGAGTTCATTAATGTGTGTGTGAGTTGGCTACTGATGTTTGTAGGACAGGTACTTGAGAAGGGTCTTCCCTGGGCCAGGGATGAGGGGTGGACTGGAGCTCTCCCATGACAGGACTCAGGTGTGAGAGGAGAGGTGGCCCTCACCTTCTGAAATGGATGATAAGAGTTGTGGCAAGTTGCTGGGATCTTGCCTCCAGAAAGTCCGTGGTCCTAGTGACACCTGCTGAAACCATCCTGACAGCCACACAGGGAGAAGATGGCAGCTGTACACACAATGAGGATTGTTCAACAAAGGCTTAATGAGAAATACCCTCCTCATACACACACCTTTCTCAATGGGTCCACAGAGCTCCCAGGTGCAGGTCATGGTAGGAAAACAGCAGCTTAGCCATGCTTTGAAGTCAATGGTGAAGAGCTGAAGGCTATATCAGAGACCTTGGATGTGGTGGAGGACAGTCCAAGTCAGCATTGTCCAACCAGTCTCCCTGCACTGTCTTTGCAGGGCCTGGAAGCTGGACATGTGGGCCTGGCTGTGAAGGGAGACCAGTACAAGAGCATGGGTGGGATGATCTAGATGGTGCTGAGGTGATGACAGCCATGGCAGTAGATTTCTCCTGCTTTCCATGGCTGGGGCTGTGCAAGAGGGAGCTCCATGGCAAGAGAGCTTGCTTTGCTGCAGAGACCAATGCACCCGTGTTTCCAAGTCTCAGGGAGCAGCAGGATTGGACCTTCTCACTGTACTCATCTCTGGCTCATAGGGGATAATGAGGAGACAGACCTCTGCTCTCACTCTGCCAGGCCACCCCAATCTCAAACACAGGCCATGTTTTTTGGTTTTTTGCAGTGTACTTTGGATTTAAATTTCCCCTTTCAACCTGCATAACCCCTGCCCAACGGCTAGCTGAAGAGAGTGGAAAAATAGCTATGTACTTTCTGGAAAATGTTGGAAAGCCTCCTTGATCTGTATTCAGTAAAGTTAAACAACAGAGGGGTTCAGAGACCAGGAGTTGCCAGCTGGAATGGTGTTCCTCTTGTTTATTTTGCTCTGTAAAAGGTATGTCATCTGAGATAGTCACCCAAGCTCTCTGCAATCAGTGGAGACACAGAGATGAAATCTTTTACCCCTAGAAGTGCCCATCTAACCCAGCAACAGTACACAACTAGCTTACATCAGATATTAACACCCCCTCATCCAACATTTAATTTGATAGAAAACTGCAGTTGCAGTGGTTGCAGGGCTAGAACCTGGTACCAGCTCCACTCGGAACTTGCAGATGCATGGAGGGATTTACAAGGCAGATTGAAAACGTGAGATGATCTGTAGTCCTGAGAGCAGCCACTGCATGGAAATGGCATTGTGGGTATGCGTAGGGCAGTGCAATGCAAGTACCAGCGGTGTTCCAGCAGCCCCCAGAAGTCCCTCATGTGCTCATCCTCAGGAGGTCACCGACACACAGGATACGGCAATAAAGGAAGAGTCATCTGTGCTGCTTGGGAAGATCTCGGGCAGACACTGACCAAGAAAAGCTATGTGACTAAGCATCAGAAGTCAGACCCAGATGGGAAAGGGAATCTTACAAGCCCATGTGATATGGTGAGAGGCATCCCCCGTGCTGATGGCAATTTGTGTTTGGCAGTGTTAGGCTGTGCTAATGTCAGCCATTAGCTGTTAATGGTGCATCTGGTGCGAGAGACCTGTCCAAGGAACGAACTGGAAATGACGGTTCCATCGTGCGAGGCTCATGTTGCACAGCACTGGCCAGTTAAAGTTTCAAGGACTTGGCTCTGAGTGCTTCCTAAAAAACCACAGCCTCTCATCTCTGCAGTACCATAAATCATCTTCCCCAACAACGTGCAGTCTGCTCACCTCCTCTTGCATCTCCCCAGCGCGGTGACACAGCTTCTCGTATAGCCCCAGCAGGCAAGGACATGGCCCCTGCTTGCCCCAGCCAGAGGCACCAGGCTCTCCTGCAGCCAAACCCTCTGCCAGATCCCTCCCAGTGATGCTGAGCAGGGAGCATCGCTGTCGCCACATGCTCCCACTACCTCCACTGCCCGCACAGCGCAGCCAAGGTACGGTTGTATGAAGGCTGTTTGGGTAATAGGCTGCCAGTATCTGCTTGAATCAGTCAAAGCAGAGGGTATTTCTTCATCTTCTTAAGGAAAAAAAAATATGTTAATAAGCTTAATTGTCTCCCTGAAACAACAGAGTGATTATCCCACTCAGAGATAAGAAGGGAATGTAGGTGTGCATTCAGCAGTTCTAGAGGAAGACTCCTGAGAGTTGCCCAGCCTTGCAAAAAGCTTCAGCAGGATTTTATAATGAGGTTTTGCAGAAACATGTCACTGATTTTTTCCTTTCTTTTTTTTCTCTCGTGCAGAATTTAGACCGCATGACAGCAGGATAGAAAAGTGCCCAGCCACAGATCGCTTTCCGTGCTATGTTACTCAGTAATTATCAAAGTGCTCACCCACTTAAAAACAAATCCCTTCAAATGAAACACTCCTTCCTGACACGCTGGGTACAGCCCTGGGTGCACGCACAGAAACAGAACAGATTTCCAACCTGAAAAAGCTTCTTTATATTAGTATGAAGTTTAAGTCATTTGTCTTACGCTATGTGAACTTCATAAACAGACACAGTTGGAAGAACCATAAGGCGATGAGGAAAATATTTTAGCCTGTAAAGATCAAGTTTGGGGAGATTTTAGGACCAATTATTCTGTTCCCAGAATAAAAATTTGGTGCCACTGGTATTCGTATAGACCCAACAAGAAAGCTTTCTCATCCACACTGCTAATCATGGCGTTGCAATAAAACGCCAAACGCTGTTTCCTCCGGCTGCTCTTGCAAACCACGGTGCTGGCCTGGCATACATCAGCACAGATGTTTTGGCAGGAAAAGGTGTTAATGAACTGAAATTGTTGCTAATATTAAAATTAGCTGTTTTCATTTCAACTTCCTACAGCCCCCAGGAACAAAATTGATCCCTATTTGCCAGCTGAAGGGCAAACTTCCAGAGAGGAAGAACTCCTTTTCAGCTCCTACAAGGGCTCTGTAAAACACAGAGGAGGGAAGGAATGTAATCCCATTGCTTGTGACAGCTTTCTCAAGGCAGCAAGTGTTGGGGAAGCTCTGGAAATCTGAATGGTTTTCTGTAACCGGTGCAAAGGATGCTCTGCAAGGAGAAACCGGACAGGCTCAGACACTGACTTTGTGGTCTCCCATCTATCTAAAGCATTTCCTAATGGGACATGAACTAATGAATCTACCCTAATCAGCAGTCTGCTCTCAGTAGGAGTGGGAGATCTCTTCCCCACAGAGATCAGCTGAAATCCTCACGTGTGAACATCACTGATGCCTCCAAAGAGCAGAGCTTGATTGCTATAAAGCCTTTACTGCTGGCAGGCGATGCAGTTGCTGATGTCAGTTGAGAAAACAAGCCCAGATGGAGCTGACTGGGACATTAACTGTTCTGGGTCATTCTCTGTGGCCACCTCCCTCCTCTAAGTCAGTAAAGCAAAAGATGCTCCACAGAAAAGAGCCACAGAGGATGAAGGGTGAGAAAAGGAGTTAAAGCAGATCTAGGAACATTTACTCTGATCTTATCCAGGATGCTATTTAGTAGATATGGGGACAAAATACTGCTGGACTCAAAGGGGCATAAATTCCCCTTTGTCTTCATCTCTGAGGAGCTGTGGGCTAGACTTCTCCTCCATCACAGCATAGGCTGTGTCACTGTACTATCATGGAAGGCCCCAGGACTGGACATGAGAACAGGCTGTGGGTTGTGTATCATCCCAGCATTCCAGACCCATGGAGGCAGCTGGAAGGGAAGGGTGTGGGGAAAGTAGATAGTGGGGGAGTCAAGCAGTGCCTGTCTGCCAGCATGTAGCAACTCCAGGCAGTGATGGTATACCTGCCCTGAATGTTCCAGGTCTCTCCTGCTGTCAAAGACACAAAGTCAAGGAGCATTTGAAGTATTGCTGGTGGTGCTATCAGCTGGAACAGGAGTAGCTATTAATTCCCTAGCCTGAAGACAGTGCTTGGCGAGATGAAGAGAGCAGCTGGATCTCCCTGCCATCTATTATCCCTGGTAGGTTGCACTCCGCAGCAGCCAGCCAGGAGGTAGCCAGCCTCCAGGAAAAAAGCTTCACTCATCACCTCTCCCCATTTTCTGTTTCTCAGCTGTGCTGCTTGTTGTGGTCTTTAGCCAGTTCTTCTCCATCAGGGTTTCCTCACCCTTCAAAGGCTGTGCACAGTGAAGCAGGTGTGAGATGGATATTTAAAAGCCTTGCAAAAAGTTAGTGTTTCAACTTTGCTGTTGTAATTAGTAGGACGTGTCTTCTCTCACAGAGAATGAGATGAAATTTGATGTTTCTTTGTATTGAGTGGACCACAACGTAGGTGTGAAGATGCCTGACTCAGACCTTTCCTCAGTGCAGTGGTGTCCTGTGGGTTGGTAGCAAGGGAGGAGTCTCCAATGCTTTACATTTACTTTCTATAGATCACACAACATTTGTACCAGCAGTGGGGAAACAAAGATCTAGGTAGTGAAACAGGACTAAACACTCCACACATTTCCATGATGAAGCGCAGCTTCTACTGAGGAGTAATTAGAAAAAAAACCACCACCAACACAGAAGGAAGAAAATGGCACATGGCTGGAGCAGAGACCTCGGTGGCCTCAGGACAAGATTTTTAGTCCAAGGAGAGACCTCCTGCCTAACTGTTTGTCTTCCTGATACTGGGAATAGAGGAAAAATTGCAGCCAATTTCCCAAAGTTGTTGTCCCATCATTTCTGGACTGTGATTTCAACTGTCTGAGTAACTTACACAAGAACAGAAAAATAGGCAATAGGAGCAGGTCTTGACCCTGAGGCTTTGTTCTTTTCAGGGGAGACATGGAAAGGCAGGGCTTGTGCTGGCAGGGATCTGTGCCCGGCCATGCAACCAACAGAGACCAGGCTGCAGCCTGCTATAACTTGGTAGCCACCGGCTTCTATGTCTCTGTGCCAGATGGCATGAGTGTATCTTCTAGCCCCTTCCTCACTGGTACCTGACAACCACCACAAAACACTCTGGGTATGAAAGAACTGTGCTCTCTGTTCACAAGGCATTACGAGAGAAAAGAGGTGAAGCGTTTTCTGTCCTCTCCATCTCTGTCTTATATAAAACTAAAATAGGTCTTAAAGAAATGTCACACACCTCAAGACAATGTGGGAAAATTGATCCTTGTGACGACAACGGAACAATCACGGAGATGTACTTTTGCCAGTTGGAAATGTCATCTTCTCCTTTTATCACTGACTTCCCCAACCCCATCTTCCAATTCACTGTCTCGCCTTATGAAGAACTACACCAGGACTACGCGCTCTCATCTCCGACTGGGCAACACCTCCAACACCTCTCAGGCTTGTTCAGGCCTGACAGATAAGCTTCTGGGCTCCTGTCTCACCTTTTCCAAGCTGCACCCTTGCAATATAAGGGCCGTGATGCTCACCATCATCTACATGATCTGCAGTTTTGTCTTCCCATAACCATCGTTCCAGTCATCCTGCTGCCAGCATGCAGCAGAGCTGCCAACACAGAAATGCCTAGAGAGAAGGCGGTTGCTTTGCCTCTAATCCAAGCAGAGGTGTGTGTCCCAGGGAGAGGATGTTGATACACATGACAATGCCCTGCAGAGCAGCCCCATTCACACTTTAGCAGAGAAGCATTTTAATTAATTGTCAACAGTTTTTTAATATATAGGTTTAGCAGCTCTGTCTGAGTAAATGCTGTTTGAGAGATTAAATTCTGTTTGGATTAATGGCCTCTGACAGCTTTTCCTCCTTTGCAAACAAAGTGGGTTTGAAGTGTAATAAAACAGAGCGTGGGATGCATTGAACATGGAGAACTGTTCAAGCTGGCAGCCAAATGAAACATCACCAGCCTCCATCCAGAGGAGCCCACAGACAAACACACCTTCCAGGCACAAAGGTTTTTATCTGATGTAGCTTCAGGCTCTCCAAATGCCTCAGCCTCCCATACAGTTGCTTGTGGCAATGCACAGCAGTCATGTGGATGGAGTTTTTGAAGGCAGGGCTCTGCAAACCATGGGGCTGACATCTGCAGCATCTGCATGAGGCAGATACTGAGCAGCTTTGTTTACTCTCCTTGTGTCATGGTTGAGAGGAGACTAATTCACAATATGGTCACATAAACAGGTGAGATCTACTTCCCAGGCAACGCCAGAGAAGAAATGATGCTGATCCTAGGGCTATAAAGGACTCTGAGGAAGATGTGGGTTTCCCCCATGTTTATAGGCAGCTCCCAGCTGGGTCAGCCTTTTAGATGAATCACAATAATGATTAATGAAACCTTCTACCAGGGCACAGATTCTTTTTCACATGCAGTCCAACTTCTATCTTTTTGAGACTGAGGAGCAATTATTTGAGCACCCAGATTGTTTAGAGTGGGAAACACATGAAGAGACACACAACGAACCTTACAAACAACCATCCTGCCATACCATATGCACTGCTGCATTGACTAACCCAAACCTACATGAATGGACTACGACCATCTTACAATCTCAGTCTCCAAAGCTAAAGCAAAAAGCCCTGATATCTCCTTTCCATGATGAAAACAGATGTTCTCTGGGTCTGCTGAGAAGAGCAAGAGAGATGGAGACAATGTCTACATGTACGGGGGCACAGTGCAGAGGAAAGCATAAGGCACCTGCTCCTTTTCTGTCATCCTGTCTAAATCTCCGAAGCTAGAGCTGAGGCTCAGGAACAAGCAGCTCTGGAAAGGATGTCCTACCTCCTTTGTTGTGGAAATAATTTTGGTATTTACATGGCAGCCTGACGTGACTTGTCCCCATGGCACTCTGTGCACAAACCCTGAAGTCTCTTCACTGCACGTCTCAAAAGAGTATCTCAGTGACAAAGTTCTTATGGTTAACCATGCTGTCATGGTTTAATGGAGCAGGCAGTTAAAACAACCACACAGCCGTTCACTCACTCCCCTGTCCCAGCGTGATTGGGGAGAGAATTGAAAATGGGAAAAAAAAAACCCAACCCCCCCAAAAACCCTCATGGGTTGAGATAAATGCAGTTTAACAGGGCAAAAAGAGATAATGAAAATTATAATAATACACAAAATAGGTGATGAACAGTGCAGTTTCTCACCAGCTGAAGTCAATGCTCTGCAAGACCCCAAGCTGCCCTGCCTCCTATACCACCCCCCAGTTATACACGGAGCATGATATCATATGGTATGGAATATCCGTTTGGTCAGTTTGGGCCAGCTGTCCTGGCCGTGTCTCCTCCCAGATGCTTGGGTGCCCCTCACCTTCTGCTTGGCAGAGCAGTATAAGAAGCTGAAAAGTCCTTGACTGCTCAGCAACAACTAAAACATCAGTGTGTTACAAACATTATTCTCATCCTAAATCCAGAACACAGCACTGTACCAGATGCTAGGAAGAAAATTAACTCTATCCCTGCTGAAATCAGGACACATGTCCAGTAAAATATGTTGAGTTTGTGTGAATACATGGAGTTTTAGCTTTCAGCCACTGGTATCTCAATGGGGGTTTGGTTCTGAGTCCCCCTACTCTGATGGTCACTGGGTGGGAGAGCGATGGAAAAAGTGCTGTGAAAGCTACGTCAGCCTGTAGAAACCTGTACACTTCTGGCACTTTTCCTGTAGTTCATAGTGTAGAGCAGTGTTTGGACTACTGACTATTCTTTGGAGCAAACCTTTTTTCATTGTTTCAAAAAGAATAGAAGGTTTCCTTCAGCATATAATAGTGTCTTAGGTCCGTGATCTCCTGGGAAACGCTTGCTGTTATTCACATGGGTGCATCTCACTCAGTGAATGCAGGCACCCGTGTGTGCGTTACCTGCATTTCCTTAGAAACATGTCTGAGCTCAAAAGTGACGTAGCTCCCTGAGGTTTCCAGTAGGCAGTATACCCATACTGGCTGCAGATTTTTGGCTTCCGCTGTTGTATGCAGTCCTTCCACCGCTGTCACTATCTCATCACTCTTTGCAGCTTCAAGCACTCCCCACAATGTCTCACTCCACACCACAGGGCACACACTAGGTAACCCTGATGTCATGCTATTAAAAATAACACTCCGCTCAGCTGCTTTGCAGCCCTCCAAGACAACGCTGGTATCTTCAGGCCACAGGGGACCACACGGTGCAAAGGAGACCCAAGGCCACGTGCAGCACAGTGTTGATGTCCCAGTTCACTCAAGAATGTGCGTGGCTTTGAGCAGAGAAAGCCTCACCTGCTCTAACCCATGGGTGTGA
Source organism: Psophia crepitans (assembly GCA_013399095.1). NCBI lineage: Eukaryota > Metazoa > Chordata > Aves > Gruiformes > Psophiidae > Psophia > Psophia crepitans. Next base: position 183,214 of record VWZZ01006294.1, on the reverse strand, counting down.
GGCAAGGCAGTGGTAGATTAACTCTAGATGTAGTTTTATGCTTTTATGCCCAAATCCTTTTGTTTCTGGTTCCCCTTTACTTGGGTCTGCAAGGCTGTCCCAAGTCTTCTGCTTTTGCAGCATGCAAAACAAGGCATGGGGGGGGACAAAAAACAGTAGTGGAAGAAACATTGGCCAGTACACCACTTTCAGTTTGGGTTGTAAGCAATTTTTTTACTGATTTTTAGTGTTTCTCCTGGGATTACCTCTTTTTTCCTCATAATAAAATGATTTTAAAGGCCTGGTAGAAATAAAGGGGAAGGGAGAGACTCTATTTGGGTTTTTTAAAAATAAATCTTGTGCCTGGTGTTTAAGACTTTCGCTTCCACTCACAATGACCCAGTGAAAATGAAGTCGCTCTTAACTGCATCATCATTCAGAGTTGCAGGACATCTTGAACTTCCTGCTCATGGGATCTGAGAGTTGCAATGCACGAAAACATCAAGAAGAAATCCAGAACTAGTAGCAGCAAACTCGCTTTAATTGAACAGTTACTCAGATCATACTTTCAATGAACTTGTTGAATTTCTAATTGTTTTAAAGTATAGACTTGAGAACTCTTAAATGTCTATATGTTTTATTCATGAAAATGGAACTTAAAGACATTAAAGAACATGGTTTGTATGACAGTTTTATGAACTTTGAATGAATGATTTTAACAAAGGTTTCAAAACATATCAGGAAGTAATTATCAAATAACTTGTTAATGATATCCAAGAGCTATACAGTTTGACAGATCATTGCTCTGAACTCTAAGCCCTTGTGTGATTATTTTGGTGCTAGGAAGGAGCAAACTACAGCTTCAAAGGCAATGAAAATTTTCATTAGAAATAGCATTCAATAAGTACCAATAATCAGGATTAATGGCACTGTCAATGATGATTCAACCAAAAGGAATTTTTGAAGTTAAAAGTGTACCAAAAATCATTTGAAGCAAAAGTTGCTTTCCCAAATCGCGTTATTTCATAGAAGAATCATTTCCTTTGACATGCACAGAGTTTCACTGTCTGTCTGAACATGGATTGCCCTTTAATGCAGAAGAGGATGGAATGATTAGAGATAAGGTATACATTTGCAACAGTAACTCAGTGAAGCATGTGGTGGATCAATGGGAGTCTTTAAACTTAAACTGCGTGTCTCCTTTCTAAAGGTCTGCTTTAAATCAGCCCCAAGTTGAGATACAAAACACAGGGTGGAATATGTACTAAAAGCTGGCATGAAACTGAAATTGCTATCCTTCAGGAAATTTCGAGATTCCAAAATTATATTTTGCCCTAAGTCGAGTTACAAAGCAAGTTAGAAAACACCCCTAAATATTTCATTTTGACACTACTCAAACATTTTGTTCTGGCTGTGTTTTTAAAACTTACTTTATATGTATCAACTCTCTTATCCATGGGCAGACTGTCTGGGTTATATATTACCTATGCTGGTAGCATTAGGTTGGCCACAGCGCTTCCAGGCACAGCTCTCTTCCAAATTTTCCTGCGCTGTGGACATTACCTGTCATCGTTCAGGAGAGTCCGTGTTTCTCTGCACGGTGCTGCTGTGGCCAGCCCAACATCGTACCGCAGACAGAGCCAGGGGAGCCCAGGAGGGAGACAGGAGTTTCCCCAGGACCAGGAGGGTGAAGCAGTGACTGGTGCTTCTAAAGCATGTCCCCTTGTCTCTGGCAGGGGTTACTGGTGCAGGTGTGGTGCATTTCAAACATACAGATACTGTGGCTAAGGAAATTAGTGCCCTGGGAGCCGCAGGTTGTAGGAAACATGCAGACACACTGATTTCACTCTGCAGTGTGGGTCTGAGTAGCTCTGCACCAAGTCCTCAGTGTGCTGGTGTCGTCCTTGCCCTTTGTTATCCAAGGTGTCCTGATTCCCCATTGCCTTGGGAAATGGAGAACTGGATGTCTACAGCAGTCCGTTTTATACTACCCAAATAATAAGGGCTGCAAATAATAAATCAACATGGCTAAAGCCAGCATAAATATTCCTTTTTTTTTTTTTCACTATGTTCTTGGCAAATGTTCTCAACATCACAGCAGAGCCCAAAGGGAGATGCCCGCTGCTGGTAAGGATTTGTACAGCTTAGGAAGTCAAGAGCCTTTTGTGGATCAAGCAATTATCTGAAGAGAAGGATCCGTTTTAATTATTTGCTTATTTTTCTGGGAGTGCCAAACAAACACTCTTGCTGTAATGAAGGCAATGAACCAATGTGTCTCTTCTGAACCTGAAGGCGTTTAATCTACAAAGCTCCAAACGGGGCCTCAGTCTGCCTTTATTTGGAGCCGTGAACATTGAAACAGAATCTCTCTGCTTTGCATTAGAAAGGTGGACGTGCCACATCTTCCTGCTGCAGAAGACAGTTCACTTCCACTCCCAGTAACATCTCTGGGGAGGTATCCTTAATTCTTTCACCTAGGGAGCAGTTTTCTTATCACAGAAGTACATCAAATTATTCTGGCACAATTTACTGGTCGTGGACCATGATATATGCAATTTCATTTGCCATTCACTTAACTGTTTTTGATATTTTTCATTCAACCTTTAACATACAGCTTTTATTAACACTCAGGTCACAATAACAAGCCAGAGGCACTTTTTTTTTTCCTGTTTCAGATATAGATACTACACTTGTTACTGTGCAGTCATACCCAGTCACCCCAAACCTGCTAAACCTACGGAGTTTAGCTCGTTTAGTTCTCGTTTGCTATGAGAAGCGTGGCTTGGCATGCTAAGTCATTCCAAATTCTGGATGGAGGTTACTGAGTCCCCTTCTCCAGAGTTCATTATCTCAGTTATACTGAGATTTGCTCTCGCTTTAATTGTGACCTCCTCACACCGATGCCTTTGTTCTCTTTGGCCAACCCATGGTGAGTAATTGCTACATCATTTGAACACCAAGTACTTGCTTCATTTTGCATGCTGCCTCAACCTGCCCTTAAACCCATCTCTACCTCTCCATTATCACAGCTACAGATCTTTACTGTTCTCGTTTTATTTGAACGGCAGGAGAAGATTTACCCCTTTGCCCTTAGTACCCATTGTAAGGTCCAACCCTGAGCGACATTTTGTGATTTTCATCATATTCCTGATACCAGGAAATGATTCCCTGCTCCTCAAAACCCACTTCACTATACTAAACTTTGCTGAACTATTAATTACTTATTAATTGGCTGTTGCATTCAATAAATATGCCACAGCTTCTCACGATCTAAGATTTAGCTCTTTAATAAGCACATCCAGGAGTCTCAACTCTGCTGCTGTTAAACCCTTCAGAGACACGGCAAATTATAACTTCAGCTTTTCTTTTTCGAACATATCCTTTAATGCTGGAAATTTTAAACAGAAAAAAAAAAGAACATAAAAGCAATTGTGAACAAATTGGTCATGAATATGGGGAGTTCAGTAAACAAAAAGTTTCTAACCAGAAGAGTAATGGCAGCTTTCCAAAAGCCAGGGACTGGGCTCAGAGGTTGGGAATCCCTTCCAATCCCTTTGAGCTCTTAAGAAACTAAATACTAACAAGACGATGTGAACATTCCCAAGGAAATATTATCACATTCACAGGGAACTTTGAAGACCTTAGATCAAGGTGTGACCTGGCCAAATCGTTAGGCCAGGAGATAGTGGAAGGATTAATGTGTATGAGACAGTGCAGTGTGATGGTATGCATGTGCTGAGAAGAGCATGTGAGCTCCAAAAGCTGTTAAGTCTGTCACGTCAACTTCCCCTCACAACCACAGAGAAAGCAGCAGGAGGAGGAAGGGAAGACCATATAACTAACTCCATGGCACTCTGCACAAGGATAAATGTAAAGTCTAGGTGGTTTTGCTGTTGATTCCAGGAGAGCTGGCATGCCTGCCTGGCAGAGAAGTTACAGGCTAGCTCGTAGAGGAAGGTAAAGGAAAATAACGATTCAGCTGGCTGTTGAGAAGAGTTGAGTGATGTAGCAGAGAGCTCTGAGATAGCACCTCAGGATGTCCCTGAGATCTGCTGCATGGGCTCCTATCAGTACTTACCATGATTTCCTCCTCCAGGTACCACATGGGGCCGTCATCTCTCATCTCTCCACCCCGCTCAATGCCTGAGATCTGTGTTTGGAGAGGGCAGGAAGCCCCATCTCCTGCTGTTGTGAGAGGAGTCAGACACTGGAGACCTGGGGGTGTTTGGAGAGCAGGAGCAATCCTTCTGCCCCTTTTTGCAGTGGTGGCAGGAAAGCTTCTCAGCCTGCACCGAGCCACACTTACACCCAGGGCATCCTCCACCAGCAGCCCGGAAGGAACATCTCTGCGACCTGCGCATTTCACAGGAAGGCACTCACCAAGCCCCATGGTTCCCCTGTGGGAGGATTTAAACAAATTCTCTAGACAGACATGCACGTGTGATTTAAGGACCAACAGAGTCTTCAACACAGCAAAAAATCTGTTGCTCATCGTGGAGATGCTCAAGTACTGTCACGCTAAGAGATTCAAATTGCTATACCTGTTAGGGTACAACTGTTTTCCGCAGATAATGCGTTTTATCTTCAGCAAATTCAATGCTTTGTTATAAAATAATGTTAAGCACAATCAAATAATAAGCAGCTGGCATGTTCTCTTGTTAAAAAAAAAAAGCCATTAAAGTTGTAAACATCAAAACAGCATAGCACTGCCATTGAGGAAAATGGGTGATAAAAGAGTTATTTTTTTCCAATAAATATATTGTAGGTGATGGATTTGGGATGTATCAATTATTTATCTCTCTATATGGTTGAGATGTGCGCTTTAATAAAATGTAGAAAGGTTTTTAATTTTTCTGAACAATAAATGCAATTGATTTTGTGACTAGCGTGAAGAATAGATTGACTCTAATGTCTTTTTCGTCTGGTATTTTGTATTGCTTTATGCGGAAATCTCGAGTTTAATAGATTTTAAAAAAATATTCCACTAAAATGATCAGAGAGAGGGATAAATCTCATTAACTCAAAACTCTTCATTTTCCATATACAAATATGTAAGGATTATCGTTATCTTTCCTTCCATCTGAATCACCGGGCTTGTAATGTTTATTTGTTCTGTATTTTCATAAACATTTAGGATTATTAATAATTTAGAGTAGAGGTTTAATTTTGGTGTAATGAATTCATGCAGGCAAAATAAATATGCAGGGTAAGTAGTCAGTACGTCTAGTAGCTATTAGACGTATTTTACTCTTTCTGTTCACATCCACTTGAAATATGTGAGCCTGGCTGAAGCAGGCAAGAGCAGTCTCTCACCTTAACACCTTATTTTAGTGTAAATCCAGGGTAGCTCCCGTAGCCAGGGGAGTTAACTCTAATTTATATCTGTGCATTTCAGCGGCAGGCACAGTTCCAGACATCGCATTGAAATTGCTCCTTACTTACAGCACACTGAGCAGCACAGCTTCTCTTCGGACCGTCGCGTAAGCGTGTCTGATAAGCTCAGTTCATAAAAGGGGTTGTGCTTGGTCAGGCACAGGCTCATTTACCCGAGCCTCCTATCACCAATCATAGCCAACAGCAGAAGATTACGGGAACGGGGCAGGCATATAATGATAATTCCCCAGGGAAAAACTTCTTGTGGAGTAGGGAATTCCTACATGTTTATAGACTTAACTTGCTTTTCTTCCAAGAGTTTGCTGGATCTCTTCCAGACCAGTGGAGGCTTGAGCGCTGATGCTCTGTGTCTTCATCCTGAGACACTGATGCTCTGTGTCTTCATCCTGAGGCACAGGACATATGTAGATGACATATTGCTTCAGTTAGCTATCATTAAAGCATAGATACATGCAGTTTAGGTTTGCACATGGTCTGTCCTAGTGCTTGACATTTTGAGCTTATGTTACAAAAGACTCTACACATAAATGACAGAATTAAGATGTGATTAAAATTTTAGCTCTGAAATTATCGGTTCTGTATATTTAAGATTTAACTTGAAATTTTGCTTGCCACTGTCAATGGCAAATGAGAGCTTGATCTGAAATACCAGTTCAGAATTCCCTCTTTTTTCTTTGCATATAAATTTGATATCAGGTTTGAACTTCATGATTCAGTCACAGAATCATAGAATCACGGTATGGTTTGAGTGGGAATGGACCTCCCACTCCACCCCATGCCACCCCCTGCCATGGGCAGGGACACCCCCCACCAGCCCAGGCTGCCCAAAGCCCCATCCAGCCTGGCCTTGGGCACTGCCAGGGAGCCAGGGGCAGCCACAGCTTCTCGGGGCACCCTGTGCCAGGGCCTCAGCACCCTCCCAGGGAAGGATTGCTGCCTCCCAGCTCAGCTCCAGCTCCCCTCCTGCAGCTTCAGGGCATTCTCCTTGTCCTTGTAAACAGCCCCTCTTGTTACAGCAGTGCTTGAACACTGATGGCAGTACATGACAGCTATTCTAAGATTTATGTCTAGCTATTTCCTTTACTATTAAAGTCAAAACTCCTGTTCCTCTTTCACACACTGTCTTCTGGATGCTAAAAAGCGATGAAACATCCCAGAAGAAATTGGACCTCATGTGGTCATCCCTGCCATGGACAACATCTCCAACCATGCTGCTGCCAACCTTCCTCCACACTCCTGGTGAATTTCAGTGCTTGGGATGAGACTGAAGGATCCCCCATCCACCCCGGTTCCCTTTCTCCAGCTAACAGCAAGGTTTTCAAGCCTTATTGTAAATGCTCAGCTCTCCTTCCTGGTAATGGTCAAGTTCTGCCCCTGTTCTGGAGCTGCATTCAAACTATCTGCAGGGCTCGGGCCCTGTAGGACTTCTCAAACACTATTTCAATACACTTGAATCATCAAGAGATTTCCTGGATAATTCTTCAGTCTGGCTGAAGGTATTTGTGACATCCAAAATGTCACAGTTTAGTACAATTCTTTATCAGCTTAAAAGTTCATCATAATAGCTTGTTACATACTGTTCATTGCTCTCTTCTCTAAAATCTGTTATCTATCTGCTACGGGTACATAAACCACATTTCCCTTCCTTAACAATTATGTTACTCGACTGACAAGGAGGACGCTTTCAAACTGATCCATGAGCAAGTCATTCCGAGTCCGAGATCTGTTTAACCAAACACCCCAGCAAAAATCTAAATTGATTAGAGATTTTTTTTTTCTTATTAAAAGTAGTAAGATCCTGTCACCCTCTTTTGCCTGATGCAGAACACAGACAACGTGCAGAAGACATCTCAGACATGTCCCCATGGTGCAGGCTGCGGTACAGCGATCTCTGCACTATGGTAGTGCAGTCTTAGGAGTTTGTAACTCCTGTACTGTTTTGTAAAAATAATATGAAACTCTGGGCACTGCAGTGTACCGATGTACCTGAGGGTGCAGTACATCTCACCAGGCTTAGACACATTGTCTGCACTCATCATCACCTCTGTAGTCGGTTGGGAGGGATCACATCAGCCTTGGGATGGGGTGAAAGACCCAGAGGGTGATGCCTATTTCTAGTCATTGTGTGACTTGTAGGGGCCTCCCTAGAAGCAGAAGGTTCCCTTGGCGTAGGCACATCTCGCACCCTTCATGCGTGGGGTTTGAGCGTGGCCAAGGTTGGGGCATTTGCCATCCCCTGCACGAGCTGAATGAGAGGAGCAGAGACAGGCGTCCAGGGCAGGTAGAATCGCAGAAAAACATTTCAGGGTGAGTGCTTTATGCCGAGCATTTCCTTTTCTTCCTGATAGACCAGGGGTTGGGGAAGGGGGTGGGGGGCAAGTTTGTGATTCAGAGAAGATTTATTGACATTTAGAAGTTGCATCAACTGGCTGCCTTCTAGCCGTGAAGGAGAGAGCTATCAGCACGGTGAGGCTGAGATATACATGCTTGCACTTTACCCTGACCCCCATGGAAAGGCACTGGCTAATGAACTAGATGATTAACATGTCCACCTGTCTCAGAACATGTCTCAGGGGAGGGCAGTTAATGACGAGCAGAGCTGCAAGACAGAAGCCACAGGAGAGTGGGGACAGCCACGCGTTGGATGGACGAGTTCAGGGTTTGCGCAAGCTCTGTTCTGCCCTGGTGACTGCAGCAGAGGCAATGAAAAAAGTGGAAGTGGATAAAGCTAGCCATTTCTGAACACACCTCTAGTAAGAACTTTGATTTTCTGATTGAAGGAAGATTTACAAATTTTGTTATTTTCCCTACCTCCACGATTTTCATTGCGCAAAGCCCCAGTGATTCCAGTAAAAATAAGATCTTTTTATGCAAATTTCTACTTGGCTGCAGAAGCCAGCCCCCAGCCTGTTCAGCTGCCTTGGGATGCTATGCATGAATGGCCATGATGCCCACCCACTGTACTGGAGCTTGGAGGCTGGGCCCACCATCACTGCCCTTGGAGGTGAGCACAGCAGGCGCTGGAGAGGTGAGGTGGTGCCACTCTGACCTGATTTGGGTAACAACCACAGGAACAGCCTGACACCACAGCAGAGCCTTCCCAGGCACCCTGAGATCTGGGCATTAGGAGAGCTGTCCTTTTCACCAGATCTTTACTGCTACTACACGCAGAGTGAGGACCGAAGTGGTGGCAGTTGCACCTCTGCAGCACTGCTGCCCCTTTCAGTATTCCTTTTCCACCAGCTGCTCCTAAAAAAGCACTTGTAACTAAGCAAGAAAAGGTCTATAAAGCCTTCACAATTCTCTATCAAAATCACTGTGCCTACCTGGAGCTTGAGAGACCAGATGCTCCTATGTGGGAGCATGCCTGTGTGCCCAGAACTGAGCTGAGCTTTGTCCTGCTCTGGGTACCAGCTGCTTACTGACGTCCCAGGCCAGCCAGGGGCTGCCTGCAGTTCAGTGACATGGTTTCTATTCCAAGTTCCTCCCTCTCTTCCTGAAGACATCATTGCTTTGCATGCTGCAGAAGCCCTTTGTAGAAAACTAATTTGGGGAAGAATGAGGAGCCAGCTTAATCGATCGAAATGTCATCTACTTATATACTTTTTTAGCTTCTAAAAATTAAGATGAATATTGTATGTTTCATGTTGAAACAGACCATTTAATACCAAACCAATAATAGCTGAAGACTAAATATGCAGCCCAGGGTGTCCATGTGTGGTACAGTATTGAGCAAAAGATTGAATGAAATAACAAAGTTTAAGCAGTCAGAATCAATATCGAGGAGGTGTCCTTTAGACTGGAGCTATTTAACTGCAGCCAGATAGCATCAAGGCTGAAAAAGAAATTGCACAGAAGCAGGGAAAAGACAGAAGGACATGAATTTTAAGGTCTCTTCATTAGCACAGATGTATCTTTATACCATGGCTAGACAGCGGCTGATCAAACGACCCCACAGTTGGATCTCTGCTGGTGCGCTGCATAAGTAATGTCACGGGGAGGGCAAGTGGTGTGTTTCTGCCTCAGGCGGAGCAACTGCAGCCAAGAGGAGGAGTGGGAACCTCTAGAAGCCCCAGATGTGGGGGGCTGACCCATTCTCCTGCACTGAGAGGAGCCAGCAGGAAACCGGGAGGCAGGGCTCCCTTCCCTGGTTCAAGAGAGTTTGTCCGCGTGTCCAGAGAAGCTCTGCGCAGGTTGCAAGGCACTCTCAATCTGGCAGATTCACACAATAGCCTGTCTGTGCCAGCACTAGGAGAAGACAGATTCAGCGTGCCCACGGGGTCAGAATCAGTTACGTACAGGTACTGTAAGAACAATGTCTTGGCTATAGCCATCACGAGCCACGGCACATCTCTCACTTTATATGTCCACACCTCAGCTCTGCTGTTAGTCCCACCATGCAGAATCATCTCACTAAGTCCTTTATCAAGCCCACTCTAGAAATCCTTTGCTTTAATTTGAAGCTGATGGACAGATTTGCAATCCGGTTTCAGTGTTGAGGAGTCGCCCAGGGACAGATAAAGAGGTGCCAGGATTTTCTTTAGCCCTTAATGTTCACTGTACTTGCAGTCGTGGCAGGAGTAAACATTTTAAATTAGGCATATTTTTTCTCCTTTGATAGTGGCTGGAGAGCAGATATTGCTTCTTATAGTACCTTACTTTCTATCTTCTCCCACGGTTCTCTTTAGAGTAGCTCCACTGAGCTTGTGTGCTTTCCCGTGCTTTGTGGATGCAATGGAAAATGTACTTCCATTAGGTCCAACATGCTTTCTACTCTACAGCTATTGTACCTGGAGGAGCTGCAGACAGAAGGTCAGAACTTAGGAGAGGAAAGGTCTAGTAGATGCACAAACGCTGGTTCCAAGGTCAGTGCTGTGTAGGGTGGTGCTTGAGGAAGGTGAGTTTCACAGTGGGTCCTCCACTCTGCCACCTTACTGTGCGTGTAGAGAGGTGGATTAGACATCAGAAACTTTGTTCTTACTGCCTGTGATGTTAACATAATGTTGTTAACACCCATCAGTTGAGTGTGTGTAGGTGAAAGAGGAGTCCTTAGTTTCCAGCTAAGGAGCCATCTTGAGCAGGAAAAAGACTCATAAGATCCTGATACTGAAAAATAACACAAAACAAATTTCAAACACAAACAAAGTTCAGATTTTAAAAATGACACTGCAATATTTATCATTATCCTACTTGGAAAGGGCCATTTGGTTTGAAGAGGTAGCTGTGGTGTCTACCATAGTTGCCACTAAAAGTGCATCCAGCTTATAACTGTATGTCTCTGACTCTGGTTTCCAACTATTGGATCTCTTGGAGAAATGACCTCGGGACAAAATGTCACTGGGCAGCAGATTCTTTTCTAGTTGGAGTCTGTATGCCTAAAGATGCCACACTACAGGCTGAAAAGAACATACAGCAATTGCTGCTTAAGATGCTTTAGCTTAGTCACACAGGTTGAGATGCTGATAATGAACATTTCTGGATTTAAAGCCTCATAGGGCTACCGTCCATCAGACGAAGAAACAAAAGAAAGAGACGGATGAATAGAGAGACTGAGCTGGTGTGCACCAGGTTAACTGTCCTTCCTCAAATGCAGAAATGGTAGGTATGGTCAAGCCATGCTCTGGCTAGCTCAAGGAAAGAGCATCTGAAATCACATTCCACTCTCGTGCACACTTGAGTCCAAGGGACCCAAGTGAAGTTATAAATTTCTTCACAACTGACCATGTCAGCAGCACCTGCCAGCAGCTCCAACACCTTAATCTTCTTATGTGTGTTACAAGCCCAAAAAGCAGCTGGAAAAAGAGGCGATAATAATTCTGAGTGAATACACAAGAGTCCACAGGATGAAGCAAGCAGCAGCTTATGGGAGACGTGGGTTAACAGAGAGTCTCGATGGCAGGACCTACAGAAAGAAGACTGAGTGAGTAAGAAGTGATGTTGTAAAAAACCTCAGGCACACGGCCTGAGCCGGGAATGAAGCCCCTGGCCACTGCAAGGTAACGCAGAGGCTCCGGGGATCCTTCACTGCAGAGGAACACCTCATGCACCGCCCTTGGAAGAAACACCGGAGCTGACTGCAGTGGCATGACAACTGCAGCACCGTGGGGCTGGGCTGCCTTTGGGTGTCTGAAAAAGCACAGAAGGCAGCTTTGAAAAATACCTCGTTCTCTTCTTGGTGCTTCCCAGAGTAGGAGCTGGAGTGGGAGTAAGAGAACAGCCAAAGGAGGGAAAGGGCTATGCTTACACCAGTCCTTGCGTGCTACCTGAGGCTCAATCTACATGCAAATGCAGAGCAGAAGCTGTGATGTTCCCAGTGGGGATGCAGCACACTATTCCCATCAGGACAGGAACAAAATTCCTGTACCTTCTTGCTGCTCTTTCCCACCCCTGCTCTTCCTTTCCTTACAATGAAATTATGTTGAAAACGAGCTCTGACTTAGTCCTGTGCTTGCATTGGTTAGCCCAGAGACTCCTGCTGTAGATGACTCCGAGGACACCATGCACCAGGCACAAGTATTTATCATTGTACTCACCCAGCAGGACATTTGCAGTTAATACAAATAACCCAAACTAAAATATCTATATTCATAAAAAGCCCCAAACCTTCAAGCAGGCAGCTTGATAGTTTATCTGCTTGAAAAGTAGCTCACCTGGGACAGGTATTTTGCAAATGCCCCAGCAGGGTTCAGGAGTTTTCTGATTTTGCCAATGTACCTTTTATTTGGTAATGGGGTGTGGAAGAAGAATAAATCCCCCCAGCCTGTCACTCTGTAGATACACATTGCACCAAGTTCAATTGTTCTAGCTTTCTGCCAAGTGGCAGGCTTGCCAGCTAGAGACAACAATGTTTAATTTATGAAGGGCTGAGTTTTAATCAGTTTTTTATTGTTTGTTCCAGCAATAGATCAGTTTAATGGCAGTCTAAAAAATGCACCATAAGCAAATCTCACACATGCCATTCTTCTCGCCGTTAGATATCTCACATCAAAAGTTTGACATTGGTGCATGCTGGGAAATAGGCAACCTGTGAAACTCAGTGTTTAAAATAAGTGGCCAAGCTGCAGTTCTTATGGCGTTTGTGGGTTGGTGGATACTGCAGCAATAAGGGCAGATTTAGAGATAAATCTGTATTCAGAGCCTTTCGCACTGAATCATGAGATTCCTTTTTATAACCGAGAAAGCAGACACTATTATTGTGCACCTCCCTCAAGCTTGGTCACGGAGCTGGTGGTGCAACCTTGCCTTCTAGCATCAATGCAGACAAGCTTTACTGAAAAGGACCTTTGCCAACACCCCTGACCAGTCCTTTTTTCTTATGTGGGACTCCAGGTACAAAACCCATGTCAATCTCTTCCCAAACACACCAAAACCCCACCATCTCCAGTGGAAACCTGGCCCAGCCACCCCACCTCCTGTGTCATGAGCCATCATGGTAATACAGTTCTGTTGCCTGGGAAGGATTGTAGAGAAGAGCAACGAGTCCTGGCCATTTATTTCACAGTCAAAGGAAGATACATGAAACACATTTACTGCTCCATTTGTCAGGCCTATTTTCAGCTGATTAAAGACGTAAAAATTTTGGGTCTGAATCCAGCCTGAGAGTGGAGTGTTTAGTCCAGCCTACCCCTGTTTTTTGAGAGGCACTCTCTGAGGAAGAGGAATCAGTTGAATCGTATCTTGTGTGACACCACAGCAAATCCATAGAGTGGTTATTACCCCTGCCGCACACAGGCAACGGGAACTGAAAGTCCTCATTACTTTGCAGAGCTGTACGAGTTGCCTTTGCTACTTTTCTTCTCTTCCATGGCTATAGAAGTACTCATGTCTGTCCTTGGCTCTCAGGGTGATGCTAGAATAATTGTTTCATGGTAGGAGAAAGGTGGCCAGCTGCCCGACCAGTGTCAAGACAAATACAGCAATGAGTACGAAGAGATTCAGCAAATAAAAGAAGACTAAATGTATTTTACAGTGGCACAAACATCTCCCAACGGATTTCTTTTGTGGAGAATAACCAGCCTTGTTGGACAGCTGGGTTATGCTGGTTGTGGCTCCGGTGAGAGCCGACACCTCTCACCACAGCAGGGCTTGACCCCGTGTCAGGGAGCTGGTCCACAGGCTGGACTCATCCAGATCATGACCATACTGGAGGCTGCACCCAAGGGGATGGCATGATGAGACTGAAATGTCTAGAGCAGCACATGCGTAGGGACAGTGCAGCCCCTGGAGAGGTGCAGGATTCCTTAGTCTGTGAGTCCCTACTTGCTTAAAGTTTAATTATTGCCTTAATTTTCGTGTCAGAGCTTTAGCTGCTCAGAGAGAAGGCTGGTGAAAACAAGGCAGAGCGTTCTCTAAAGTACCTTGGTACTTTAGGACCATCTGTCTTGTTTTCAGAAGGCAACCAATATCCAATTGCTGAAGGTACTAAGATATCTAGAGTTGCAATTGGTGCACTGACTACTTTTGAAAAAGACGCACCTACCTGCCTGACAGACCCATAGAAAATAGGGCTAGAACAGATCTGAAGAGATCACCTCTTCCACCTCCCTGACCCAAGGAAAGCTCTGTGGCATTCAGGAAAGGTGCCTGTAGACATGATCCTGTTCCTAGAAGCCTCCAGCAATGGAAACTCCACAACAAACCCAAGAAAAAAGATGTAGAATTGCTTAACTATCCTTACATTAGAAAGACTTTTCTTAAAAACTAATCTGAATTTCCCTAACTGTGATTTAATTACCCCATCTCCTAAGCAGAGTGAACATGCGGAACAAATTATTCTCTTCCTCTTCACAGAAACCTTTTATGTAACTGCAGACTATTATATTTCCCCGAAGTCTTCTCTTGACTAAATAACTCCAATTATTTCAGCCTTTCTTTGCAGGTTATCTCTAATCATTGTCATTCTCACTGCTAACTTTTTCATTCATCTTTCTTGAACTATAGCACTCCAAACCAGATCCCATATGCCCCCAGAAGCTCTCCTGTCGACATACCCGGAACAGTATTCACCTCTTTTTACATTAGCATGCTCAGCTCATGACACCCAAGTCCTTTTCTGCAGTACCATGCGTAGCCAGTCATTCCCTACTCTGACTCGGTGCAGTTGCGCATCTAAATGCAGACTGCTCATTTGCCTTTCTTGAATTGCATACTGTATTTTCCAGAACATCTCTCTGATTTCTCAAGATCCTCCAGAATTCCTGGCCTGTCCTCCAAAATGTTGTTGGTTCTTCCTTACATGAGGCAAGAGCAGAGCTTGTACACTCCAAGGAATGTTAGCAGTCTCTAGCAGTATGCCAGTCCACTGCAAGACAGCCAAGGAGAAATTTTCTCACAGTGAAGACAGTCAAGCATGGGAGCAAGTTGCCCGGAGACGCTATGTAATCTCCATCCTTGGAGGTTTTCAAGACCAAGCTGGATAAAGTCCTGAGAAACCTGGTCTGACCGCAGTGCTGATCTTACTTTGAAGCAGACAGTTGGAGCAGATGACTTTCAGTGATCCTGTCCAACTTGAGTTCTCCTGTGAGTCTTTATCTGCCCTTTATTCCACTCCTTTCCCTCAAAAAATAAAAAGAAACCTTGGTAAGAAAAATGTTCATGCTTCACCTGCCCATACCTGGACTGAGGCCATGAGATGGGGAACGATCCCAGATTGTTCTGGATCGCCCTTCTTTGGTCACTGTGATTGTTTCCAGTACTTGGAACCACAGGGGCGCAAGGTCTCTGCTACCAGGAGCATATCTGGTAACAGGAAAACTGCAGATCCTGGAGTAGTTCAGATAGTAAGAGGTGAAGAGATTGGGTAGGACCACCAGTCCATACTACGGTGGGAAGACACATTAGATAAAAATAGTCTCCAGTACCAGTCATGGGAAGATTTCCACTCCATGCAGAACAGCAGTATGATCGTCCTGTGGTAGAGACACCATACTGTAGGGTCTGCAGAGACGGGGCAGGCTCACTACTTAGATGCAAAGGGGCTGATATTTCAGTACTTGCAGGTTTTCAGCATACTTGCAAGGCAGATTATCCCAGAACTGGGGACTCTGGAAACACTTGCACTTAGTCGATGGAACAGACCCTGATGGAATTTCACAATACACAACTCAGGATCCTGGAGCGCAACAATCTCGTGGAGCGGGTAACCTGAAATCCTCAGGCTAGGAGTTCTCACCATCATGCAGCTTTTTGTGGCAGAGCTGGAAACTGTGCTTTGAGGATCCCTGCTATGAGGCAGGTTTCAGAAACCTGCAGGCTGGGGTGGGCTACTGGGATTCCTGGTGCTGGGACACCAACCTGCAGGGTCTACCACAAACCTGGGGACCCATTGCTGTGCTCATCAAGGAAGATAAATGCACGAGGCAGGAACTGAGGGTGTCTTATTTTGGAAGGGATTATTTATTTATTTTTTAAAACCTTTGTAAAATGTTTTCACAATGCTTCTGACTCATGGGAATTGAAAACCAAACAATGTTGTTTAAGTCCACTTTGGAAAAAGAAATATTAAGCAAACATTTCTAGAAAATTTGAAACCCTACTTGCCAAAGATTGCAGAGGTAAGTATGTTTTTTCAGAAGTCATATAAACTGCTCAAAACATATCTTTTTTTTTTTCTTCCCCCTGCAATAATGAATTCCAAGAACAGAATAATTGTAAAAGAAACCCAAGTATTCTTCAGTTTTTGACATTTTAGGAAAGAGCTGAAGAAGACTTTTTCATATTCACCACATCCTTTGTCGTGATGGAAAGAGAAGCTTTAATTCCAGAATAGCAGCAGGAAAGGGCAGGGAAAGGGAAGATCTTGGGGATCTCATTTCTAAATGCAGAAATGGTTTAGTGATGACAAAAAAAGGATTCTGACTTGCTAATTAGTTTTGCATAATGATGACTAAACTTGATTACAGCATGAACCAGTCAAATGTCTTTGTAGCTCATAAGCTTACTGAGCACTCCAATTAAAAGGGGTAGGTTTCTATAAGGCTCACAAGGTGTTTCTTGGAGACTAAATAACTTAAAAAAAGGTGCTCCGAGCTTTGTTGTTTCAACTGGCTGCTGCAGTAAATTAACTTCTGAGGAAGCATTTGATAGCATCTATTTTATCATACATCCAAAAGCACGTCACTGTTTCTCTACAAGCTCTTGCTCATTTTTTTTCTCTTCTAAACAGCTAAACAAATGGAGAATAAAGCCCTCATTATCTGTTCATTCAGTTGCCATCTCTGCCAGCAACTACAGAAGCTCTCTACCTGCTATTTTTCTCTATTAAGAAGAACTGAGAGAAAATCTGGCCATAAAACATCCCCGACTCTGTGCGCGTGTGTGTAGGGGGAACACTCAGAGTGGGAGACACATTGAACACCTTCCTGAAATACCGCTCATTGTCCCTCAAATGAAGGACCTGGGGGCTGTTGCAGTGTCTCACCGTCACTGCGGTCTCTCTGAATTCCCACAGACAGAAATCCCAGCCCCCATGTCCCCACGCCAAACTGGCACCCATGCAGAGCCCCAGTCAGTCCCCCAGACTGGGATGCAGCCTGGATGCCAGCAGAGCTCCAGCAGTGAATGTTGGGGTTGCTGCGCCCCGCTTATGCACACAGCTACAGAGGGCACCAGGACCCCCACAATCACTGTCAAGCCCAGATTTGGACTGCCCCATGATTGCTGGAGGCTCCTGTGTCCTGATGAAACTCTTGGTGCTGGCAGGGCTCTGGCTGGCACTGGGAACAAGTGTGGGGTTGGGGACTGGTGGGGTGAGATCCAGCGATTCACCCAAGCCTGAGTCCTTCTTGAGGGCTGTGCCAACTCCACATTTTTTCCCATAACTTAAAAATCACACAGAGGAAGAGAGAAAACTTTCCTTCCCTGCATAATTTCCTTCAATGAGGGACTCGCTGAATACAGATAAGCTCCCCTCCGGTGGCTGGTGAACTCTATCGCAGGGCTTGCCCCTGCCTCTGACTGACAGCATCTCTGCCTGGCATATTTTTCAGGGACACCTCACCTTTAGCAGCGCAGAATATTGTCTCGCTGCCAGAGCAAGTGGCTTGACAAAGTCAGCGAGGCAGGCGCAGGCTTATCAGACCTGCTTTGCTGCGCTGCAGCTGAGATCCTGCCGGGTGGTCCCTGCGGTCCCAGGGAGGTTCAGCTGGGGTGGCGTTTCGGTTATGAAATGGCTGGGGAGGTGGAGGGATTGCATGAAAGCTGGGAAGCAACAATTCGTTTGCCACAACGTCAGCTGCGCTATCGATCCTGATAGCAGATGCTGTTTGCTTCACACCGCCCTCCCGTTTCCAAAATGCCGGAGATTTCAGCTTTGCCGACGCACAGCTTCAACATGCAGCCTGAATGGGAAAGGCCAGTAGATAGGGAGGCTTGACAGCTACTTTAGATTTAACTTTTCCTCAGCCTGCCAAGGGCTTCCAGTCTAGCACAGTGCTCCTCTGGGGTCCTGGGACATCTCTCCAGGAGAGGTGGAAAAGCCCCTGACCACCCATTCTCCCTATTTCCAAACGAGGGGTCTTGCAGGCAGCTAGCATGCACAAAAAGTGTTCAGGTTACAACAGTGTGTTACAACACTTCACACATCACGAAACAGAAATGGACACTATTTTTCCCAAAGAACGAGGGAGTTTCCCTTAACCTACAGGTTTCACCAGGGAGACGTGGCAAGAGGAAGAGCAGACCAGTCAGCTTGACTTTGATATCCTAAAACATACTGGAAGAAACTATTAAACAATCACTTTATAAGCACTTAGAGGATAAAAGGCAGTAAGAAACAGCCAACATGGACTTGTCAAAAACAAATCATGTCAAACTAATCTAATCTCTTTCTTTAATGGGGTCATTGGCCTATGGACAGAAAAAAATGATATATATGATATACCTTGACTTTCATAAGGCTTTTGACACAATCTGACATGAAAGTCTCCTACAAGTAGGGAAATAGGATTGAAAGCAAATCATACAGCATGGGGACAATTTAAAAAACATTAGACTTTGAATTTAATATCAGCAATCCATTTTGAGGCAGGGAAAGTGATTTAAGTCTTTCAGGCATCTGTCATGGGCCCAGTTCATTGAAAAATTTTTGAATTTATAGTTCAAGCAGACCAACAAAGTCAGACCAATACCCACGCAGAGATTATACAAGAGTTTCGTGGTATTGATGTTAATACTGTTTTACAAATAGAAAATATGCAAAAAACTGTATGAAGAATCATGTGTCGTCTGTCTCATTCAAATATCTACCTACGTACACATATATAAAATGTATCATTTTGGTTTTAATTAATAATAAAATTTCTTATTGATATTGCAAGAATGGGGACACAAGCTTATTGTCTATTGTCGCTGCAGGTGAGGAATAGATTTCCTAACGCTACTCAGTCTTTTAGTTCTTTTCCAGCTATCTGACCTTACAGAGAATTATTCCAGCTGTACAATTTACTGCATTGTATAGTGCCGCATTTTCTTAGAGATTGAAAAGACAGCTATTTTTTTCAGTCTTTTTATTAACAGCTTAGATGGTGGAACTGATCAGACACAGCTAAATGCCTAAATATGGACATCTGTTCCATTTTAGATACCCCCATGTATCCCATCTGGCCTCCAGCTGCCAGTTTGGCAGGGTGCTGCTCTCCTGTGAGCCCCACGTCATGATTGTCAGTTGCATCAGGTTCTCTTGAGTACCCAACGCATCTGAAGTAGCACCATGCAACTACGCTGAGGTAACTGAATAAATCTCTAATCAGATCTGTGGAGAAACTTGGGGGTGAGGGGTGATGATCCCAACACACGATTCAAGTAGAAAGGTCTTGCAAAATCAGCCAGATGAAATGCAATGCAGGCAGGTGAGAAGTCAACGCAAGGAGAAATCACATGCACAGACTGAAGTGTGGTTACAAGTGGCAGCAACATTGCAGAGACTGACCCAGGCATTAGAGTGGGTCCTGCAAAGGGAATGAAGGTTTGCCACTGACCCTCACTTAGCAGCAGGAGCTGTGGATCCTCAGGATTTGTAAAGGAGATGATCCCCACTTGGGGCACTGCACAGTAGAACAACAGAGACAAAACAGAGCTGAAAGGAAAAAGGAGAATGAACAGAGGCTGGAAATAGGTTATATGAGAAAAGATTGAGAAATTCAGCCAGTCTCTTTTCCCTAGAGAAGAGTAAAGCTGCCCAAATGAGGATGTGACAATGGTGTAAAATATGTACTAGGTTGTTCTGAACCAAGGAGTGAATAATTGCTCTCCATCTCCTCTTAGAGTAATTGGCTTGCTTTGCAGCAGAGATTTAAGTTAGAAATTAGAAAAGTACCCAGCTACCAGGATAGTTTTACACAGGAACAGCTACCCAAGGGGGCAGGGAAATCCATTTTTCCATGATCTCAAGGAGCAGATCAATGACTCCGTGGCCTCCTTGTGCTTTGCCACGACCTGGATCCAACACTTTGGCCTTCTGAGTCTCCTGCTTTATGAACGTGGAGTGAAAGGAAACATTTGTGCAGCTGTCTGCCCATGAATTCATCTCATGCCTGGATATGGCCAGTTGTTCATAGTTGCATCCATCAGTCATACACTTGGGCTGCTAATTCCTAAACAGAAGGATCTCTACAAAGAGCAAAAGAGCACAAGCACAAGACCACAGCACAATAGTTGTAGGGAGAGGGAGGGAGGTTAAATAGACCTGGATACTTGGGTTGGAGAAGAGACAATAATAATTATGGTGTGGTATATTAGAGCCTGAATTGCCTTAAGAAGATGCATAGGGAAGGATTGTTCAGTCTCATTTCATACAACAGTGTGTGCTCACTAAGTTCTTATGTTCATGGTGGTGGAGCAAAGGCTGTCTCAAAGAGGTTCCTTGCTCTCTGTGGGTTGCAGAACAAATAGACAGTGGAGGTATTGGTGGAGAGGAGCAAAGACTGCCTTTCCATGCATCTACCTGAGGTAGGCCAGAAAGATAAGGCTGTCCTTAGTTTCTAGAGCAAATGGCAAGAGATGAGCCATCTTCTGTGGTAGGTGAGCATGATGGAGGACATCCAGGTTCACTGAAGGCAGCACAAGAGGTGTCTAACATTGGTGATGCCTGTCAAGAGTGATCTTTGAGGAACTGAGGGCACCTGCCTGTGGTGCTCTGAGTCTGTGCAGGGTAAGCCTCACATGGATACCCTCCTCAAGGCTGTTGCATGAATCTGGTCCTTGGAAAGGGACTTCCAGGTCTCGAAGTGCTCTGTTGGACCAGAGAGAGCTTGGAAGAAAGTCCTCTGCAGGATGCAATAATATCTGTTATGGAGAGTTATGTGGAGACAGAGGGGAAAAGGATAAAAGGCAAGTGCTGATGTGCTCTATACTGGGTTACCAGTGCTGCATAGCCTGTAAATGGAAAGTAAAATGGAAACATAACGAAAACTAAAGCCCTGCCTCTCTTGCTGCAAGAGGCACAGGACACATGAAGACATCCAATGCAACCTCAGCCAGAAACATTCCCTCTGAAATATGGCCAAAGTCCCTGGAGCATGACCACACGGCGAAAGATCATCCCAGAGTATGATCCCACACTCTTCTGCAGCCCAGACTCCGTCTCACTGCATTGACTTCTTCCTCGGTTTTTGATTTCAGACTAACATAGACAAATTATTCTTCCCCTTGCAGAGGCACTGACAGTCAGCTGGGTAATTACTGTCGTTTGTACTGATAAACTGGGATGCTGAGACACCCGCGATGCTGCTGGTAGGTATTTCTCTGAAACAGCCCCAGCCATTTCGTAATGGCAGGAAGGAGTCAGTGATCCTGGAGCTCTGATCCTGAGAGACACACGCTGCAAGAGCTTGCGTTCAGCACTGGGGGTGGCAGAGGCTTATAGTTTAGCACGTACTTTGATTAATTATGTCATGTTAATAACAGTACTCGGATAAGGTCCTACATATTTCCAGGCTGAGTCACTGTGAATGCTTCCACTGACTGCAACAGGAGTTGATGTGAACCTGGTGTGGCCTGCATGTTTACAACACACTCTTATCACACACGTTTTGTATAAAGTGGTCTTCAGGAACGAATAAAAAACTCCAGATGCAAATGCAAGAACTGAGACTAAACTGCAGGCGTGCCCCTCCTGGTTGAGCTCCTGCACAGCACGCTACAGAGCCCACCTCTTCTTGCCTGCTTTCTTCTTGACTTCATGAATCCCTTGTACATGCATGTGTCTAGAGGTGTAGGATCTGCAGTATGAGTAACGTGTGGAGAGAGGGGTTAAATTCCCTCCTGTGGCAATCCCACAGTAATTAAGGATGTTATGTTGGGTGTGGATTTCTGTGCCCTCCAACTGAACGCATTAGAATTTGGCCTTCAGGTACTGAATCAGTACTTCTCCCATCTGCTGGGATCCTGGATAAGACACTGTCATTAGGTCCCCAGGCTTGTCCCAAGCACCTGAGGGTTGTTTTGTCATATAGCAGGGTCTGCAGATACTCCAGGGCTCCAGTGCCCTCCTGGAGCACTGGCTCCACTGCTGATAGCACAGGGAGACCTTTGTTAGCTCCAGAGCTAGGCCAGCTGGGGTCACCTCAGCAAAAGGCTGGGCTTGAGCAACTAACCCTGCAGAGCAGGTCCAGAGGCACGCTTAGGGACCAAGCAAGTATCTCTCAAGAGATTGACTGCAAGTCACAGATTGACATCCTCAGCCTTGGCAGTACCCCGTGAGCAGCACCTCCTGCTAAGTCACATCACTAAATTTCACACTTCGGTTAAAGCTGGGCACTTGAATCTCCTGAAGGACCTGGGCTTTGGTCCCGCAGTGCTCAGTAGAGGAAAATTTCTAGAACCAACTCAGGCATGACTGCTGCTAGGAGGTGGAGACCAAGTTGAAAATACTACCCAGCCCCTGCACATTAAATGCTGCTGATTTTTTTTTACACTTTCTCTTAAAAAACTGGCTCTGTAAGGCATATAAGCTGCCACCCACATTAAGCATATTGAATCCTGCCTCTGATGTTCCTAGGACTACCCATTCAGCTTAAAACTAATTGATGCCTGCTCAGAAGGCTTGGTGCTTTGCATCCTCAAAAGCCATTTCTTATGCTTGCTAAGAAAAGTATGCTGGTGATAGACAGGCTCCTGTCTCCCAGAGAGCTCTTCACACAGTTATGCATACTAGCAAAGCATTCAATATTTAATTGCCCTTTCTTGACTGTATGGACATTTTCTTAATGTATTAGATCAGCGGAGTAATAGGAATCTCCCAGCTTTGTGCCCGCATCCCAGCTGTTTGCACAGCATTACTCACTAAGTACTGTGTGCTCAGCTCCTCGCAAGGCTCTCCTGCAGCAGCACCGTGCAGCCTCTCTGCTGCAGGACACCACAACATGATGTCCACAGAGACACTGGAGACACACAGCCTGGGGCACCAGTGTCCACAGGTTGGCCTCCATAGCACATGACCTTGATTAAGGGCAGCAAGCTTCTGAACTTGGAAGTTCAGAGGCCTTTTGGAGTTTGGGCAGGACTTTATTTGCACTGTAATTCTCTCTGCTCCAGATGCATTCATCACACTGTACCTCAGCTCTCTTCTCACCTCTCCCACCTCTTCCTTGGATGCCTTTCCTCTGAAGAAAGAGCCTTCCCATGCTTCAGAAACACCAGTCATTCTCAGGGAACATTTTGATTTGCAATAAAAACTCTAAAAAAACATACAATCATTGGACTATTGAATATCCTGAGCTGGAAGGGACCCAAAAGGACCATCAAGTCCAACCCCTGGCCCCACACAGGCCCAGCCCCATCACAGCAGATGACTGAGAGCGTTGGCCAGACGCTGCTTGAACTCAGCCCAGCTTGGGGCAGTG
>VWZZ01006294.1:143331-159568 GCA_013399095.1 Psophia crepitans | reverse complement strand
GTCTCACCCCCCCCCCAGGCTGTCTGTACAGCCAGGGCTGCCCCTGCCCAGGGCAGGATCCGGCCCTTGCCCTTGTTAAACTTCTGTGGTTGGTGATTGCCCAGGTCTCTGATCTGTTCAGATCTCTGCAAGGCCTCTCCACCCTCAAGGGGATCAGCAGCTCCTCCCACAAACTTGCTCAGAACACCTTCTCATCCTACATCCAAGTCGTTTATGAAAATGTTAAAAGGGACTGGCCCTAAAATGCAGCCCTGTATCGCTCCATGAGAATTCTTCTTTTCTTTCCTTCATAAAAACAGTAAAAAAAAAAACAAACCAACCCACCAGGTTTTGTTGCCAATGCTAGGGCTCCTAGTTGTGGTGCTTGCTCTCCTCTCACTTTTTCCGCAGAAAAATGCTCTGGCAACACATAGACAAACTATGATGCTTCCTTGCTGCCTGCAAACAGGTACTCACACTTCCCAAGATGTGCTTTCTGCACCAGTTGAGCACCCAGTGACACCTGCCTACATCCAGGTCCTGGTGATGGGTTCCGTCGGTGTCCCAGGCTCTTGGATGCCTCAAAAGTACTCAGAGCTCCTGAAGCAGATTTGTCATCTCAGAGATAGGGTGATTGCTATCTGTCAAAAAATTTGAAGCCACTCTTCATATCAGAGACTATTAAGGAAATATAAAGTTGATTCCAACACAATGTGCAGCCAGGAAGCAAATTTCTAGATTTGGAGACAGGTATAAGCCAATAAGCACACTAATAGAGCTCAGTTAGTACTTGACAAGGATATTCCATTTTAATTTGTGTATTTGCTGTTTCATCCAGGAGCACGGTTACTTTTCACAGCTTGAGAGATGTTGGGGCCTGACTTCAGAAAAACCATTTTCCCTGGGAATTGTCTCCCCCATCAGGCGTCTTTACCTGAGGCAAAGCTCCTCATGTTATAGCTGTACTCTCAGGTATCCCACAGAATATATATATCCCTTGGGATTTCTCATAACTTTCCACCTCAGTAGTTAATCAAGATCATCTAGCAGCCTTAGTAATGAAGTCTTGGTTTACAAAGAAGCTCTGGAAATACAGTCTTCTACTGGACAGACCCGGATAAGTTAGCACCTTCTTTATCAGTCAAGAAGCCCTTCACTGCAGTGCAAGTGTCACTTTCCATGAAGAACAGGCTTTCAAGGGAAATTTTAAGCACCTTTCAGCTTATAAATATTTCATCTTTCTTTAACAGGTACCTCCAGAAGCATTCATTGTACAAATATGTTAATAGCTGGAGAGAATATGTCTAACTGCTACCTCTACACATGCAACAACAGAAACGAGGACATGGCATCCTGCTCCTGGAGGAGGGCTCACAGATAGCAAAACCACTGCTTATTTTCAGCGTTTTCAGGAGCTAAGGGGGAAACCTCTGCCTTTCAATGAATCCAGACAGGCACACACACTCTGACAAGTGCAAGTCCAGAGGACACCAGAGTTGATCCGAGGGCTGGAGCCCCTCTGCTACAAGGACGGGCTGAGGGAGCTGGGCTTGTCCAGCCTGGAGAAGAGAAGGCTGCGGGGAGCCCTTGGAGCCCCTGCCAGTGCCTGCAGGGGCTGCAGGAAAGCTGGAGAGGGGCTGGTTGCAGGGCAGGGGGGGCCAGGCCAAGGGAAAGGGCCTGAAGCTGCAGGAGGGGAGCTGGAGCTGAGCTGGGAGGCAGCAATCCTTCCCTGGGAGGGTGCTGAGGCCCTGGCACAGGGTGCCCCGAGAAGCTGTGGCTGCCCCTGGCTCCCTGGCAGTGCCCAAGGCCAGGTTGGATGGGGCTTTGGGCAGCCTGGGCTGGTGGGGGGTGTCCCTGCCCATGGCAGGGTGTGGCACTGGGTGGGCTTTGAGGTCCCTTCCAACCTAAATGATTCTAGAATCATTTAGTTTGGAAGAGACCTCAAGGATCATCTAGTCCAACTGTCCCCCCACCACCTATTCCNTTCCCCCTTGTCCTGTCACTGGTTATCTGTGAGAAGAGGCCGACCCCCAGCTCACCACAACCTCCTTTCAGGTAGTTGCAGCGGGCAACAAGGTCTCCCCTGAGCCTCCTCTTCTCCAGACTAAACAGTCCCAGTTCCCTCAGCCGCTCCTCATAAGACCTGTGCTCCAGCCCCTTCACCAGTTTCGTTGCCCTTCTCTGGACACGCTCCAGAGCCTCAATGTCTTTCTTGTGGTGAGGGGCCCAAAGCTAGACACAATACTCAAGGTGCAGCCACACCAGGGCTGAGTACAGGGGGACGATCACCTCCCTGCTCCTGTTGGCCACACTATTCCGATGATTCTATGTGAACATGCAACTACACAAATTTGCAGCTACCATGTGGATAGCAGTGTTCAGTGGCCAAGATCAGCTAGAAGCAGTGATGGGAAGATGGAATCTGGTCTTCTAGGACAGGGAATTTTAATGAACAATACAGCCCTCAGCAGGCTTGACAGAGGAGACCCTAGGCCCATAATAACCCTCGGCCCATCATTGAGTCCAGAACCCAAACAATCAAAGTTGATCTAAGAGGCAAGTCTAGGGCCCACCAAAGACAATAGTATCAGAGACCCCCATCAACAGGGCCAGATCAAAAAGCAGGACCCGAGAAGTGTGAGTCAGAAGTAAATTCAAGACCTTGAAAATCAAGTTAATGATTGCACAGCTGGACGAAGTGGTAGAAACCTTTTAAATGCTTGCTGGTGGGTCAGAATCTAGACAGGGATTGTTTTGGTTGATCTATACAGAACCTGATGTAACCATGACATAGTCCTGTACTGACATAATGGAGGTGCCTGAAGGACAGGCAGCTCCTCACATTTGCAAGGGAAGAAGAGAGGCAGAATTACCAGTGGAGCACTTTTCCAGGCTTTGCTGTCACTGTGATGGGGGTGAGCTGCAGGAGTGTCACAGCTTCTGGAGGCCACAGCATCCAACAGGGCAGCAGCTCACTTCTCTGTCCTGGAAGGATCTGAGCTTTCCTCCTGCCTGGATCCAGACAGCCTGGGCTGGGAATCACAGTAGAAAGGCTAAATACCCATCTGACATCGTGGTGCTGAACCCCATGCCTCTACTGTAAGTCTGCAGTCACTTGTGCATGTCAAATACACTTGGTGTGAATGAAACTACAGCCTGTCAGCTTGCAGCAAGCCAGGTCAATGGTTTACCTTCAGTGCCTCCACCTCTTGGCCCTAATTCCATCCCTCAGACACACGAACCAAGCTTTCAGCATGCAAGTACGTTAGTTCGCTATCAGCATCTTTGCAATAAGGGAGTATCACGCCAAGATGAAGCACAGCAAGTGAATGACTGATAAAAGCAAGGAAAAAAAGGTTGACTTCAGAGGAGAAGGAGTAGTTAATATGTGCTTCTCGATGAATATTCAGAACCAGTTCCTCCACTTGCATTATGGAATATTGCCGGAGGAAAAATAGGAACTTTTGGGGAGCTTATTTACTGATTTATTTTAAATAGTCTTGCCTAGACCTCCCAAATGCTCATAACCTGTGTGATATTGTGTTTGCTGCTGGAGTTCCGTGGCCCTGAAAACAATAAAATCTGCCTGCTGATCACCTGCAACAAACATAGAGCATCCCCCACCCTGATCCCCAGTGCAGGAAAAAACTATTCTAAAAATGCGTGCTCAGAAAAACTTGAAGAAGGACCTGAATCTATTTAGAAAATCTGGAAGAAAACCAGATCATAGGCTGTAAGTCCCTACAGAGGGAAAAGATTTCTGATAGCTGGGGCATTTCAGCCTCGCTAACAGACACAGTGTAAGATTCTGTCACTTAATGTTGGAAGCAGACAAAATCAGACCAGAAATAAGGTGCTACCTGGGAACTGCGAGGGACATCAGGATATGAAGTGAGAAATTATGTCTTGATTGCCTGGAGCCTTTGAAGGAAGATTCAGAGTCTGTGAAATTTGTGCACTCTACCCTAATTCCACGCTGGGTGAAATTCTGGAGCCGTGGGGTGGATGTGGGGACTGAAACAAATTCAGCCTCCATGATCACCATGGTCCCTTGAGGCTTCTGCATCCAGGACAACATCTGTAGGTTGTTCATGGATTTCTCAGGGAGTCAGTGGGCAGAGGGAGCTCCTCTCTGCCTTGATATCTCAGAAAGCTTGCCTTTCCTGCTCATTCCCCAGAGGTGATGGTCTTTGCATAGGCCCTGGTGACTCATAAACCAGTTTTACCTGAGCATCCCCAGAGCAGTGCTCTGACAGCTGGCTCATCCAGGTGAGGCAGTCCAGATGTGTCTACACCGGAATACTCCAGTTTGTCGCCAGGGAACAGCCTAGCCTGAATTTAGTACTTACCATTTCTTTTCCCTGCATTTTCTTCCTTACAGTAAATTCTCCTTCCTTCCTTCCTTCCTTCCTTCCTTCCTTCCTTCCTTCCTTCCTTCCTTCCTTCCTTCCCTCCTCTGGTGACTGAGACTGTTTGCAGAGCTCCAGGAATGTTTCCTGCTGCTATACAACCAGCTCTGGTCTGCTGCAGACTGCTAGGAGAGCGCTCTGCCTCGAAGAGCTCATAGACCTAGCCTGAGCTTGAATTATAGTCAACCTATGAACTCTTAAATTTCCCTACTAAACAACAGAATGTATTGGGATTGGTTAGATGAAGACAGATAACTCCAGACTGATAGACTCCCTCCTGAACAATTGGACACAGAAGAAGGAGGAGCACGCGTGCTGGAGACAGGCCAGCTGATGCCTTATCAGTGATGAAGGGGCTCTGCCCGCAGTCTGTCACTGTGTGCCAGGCACCAGGCAAGCTCTACCTGCTCTGTGGAGCTCTGCTTGGCACCTGAGGTGGTTTCTGCCCTGGGACATGGAGATGTGTCCCTCCAGGCAACTCTGGTTAGTGTGTGCAGGCTGGTTTTGCAAACCTCTGTGCACAGAGGCGTGTGCCCTCATGTGCTGGGGACCTCACAGCAGCAAACATGAGCGGATCCTCCCTAGTCCATCACCCTGGGGTTTGGCCCCTGGCAAAGACAGCGGGAAGCAAGCTCTCCCTGCTCCTGTTTCCTCGTCACTGTTGAGGTACTAGCAGCCGTTGCAGGCTGTGCAGAACAGGGACACTAGGAAACAAAACGTCTGCAGCTGCTGCACAACTGAATTTAAATTTTCATTCTGGTCATCTTTATTCATTCCCTGTACTTTGAGGCAGTTTTAAAGGTTCAGGTGAAGGCTGAGCCTGCATGTTCTGGAAAGACACATTGCTATTACTCAGAAATAATACCTATCAGATCAGACCAAACAAATGTGACCCTCGCTGTCTCCAGCCCTCAGCTAAGCCAGCTGCCCTATCTCATTTTTGCTCAGCTGAATCATTTAACATTGTGCAGAACTCATCCATCCTGCTGCATCAGTCTGTATTCTCTTGGCAAATGTGAGGTCTCAGCCAGTCAGCCAGTGACAGACACCAGTGTTGTGGGTAACAGTGGGGTTCCCTGAACAGTCCCTACAGATGGGGACATGTTGTAGAAAAAAAAAATGACATGCCAAAGGCTACAAATGGTGCAGCGGTTGATGGGGAAGTCAGAGCCATGACTCCTTCCCCTTCATCCCGGTGTTGTTCTGCCCTTTGACCTTTAGGAAAAAATCTACTATTTTGGTATTTCAGGATTTTTTTGGTACGAATAATAATCATGTACAGCATGGGACAAGGAGGGAGGAGGGATAGAGCTGCTCTGAACTTCCCACTGGTTCTGGGAACATTAATTCTGGGGCTGTGCCACTGTGTGTGACCTGAATGTCTCAGAAAGTCTGAGAAATTTGAGGCACTGAAGGCTAGAGCAGGAAAAGGAGATCTGGGGTCAGGAAGGCTCCCAAAGGAGAACAGAGCATTCAAGAGGGAGCTTCACTTAACTATCCTGAAGAAAAAGAAAAAAAGAAAAGAGTTATTCCAGCATCGGAAACATGCAAGAACAGACTGAACATGGGTTGGTACACCAAGAAGACATGACAGAGGAAGGGTGATGCTCTTGCCCATTTTGTAGGGTGAACTTTCCAGGGTTCAGCTTCCCTCTGAGTGTTTCTTATAGACTTTTTTCTCCCCATTAATCTGGAACAAGTTGGATAGCTTTAAAATCCCTCTTGTCTTCATAGCATGGGAAAAAACCTTTTCTTTGTTATGCTTGACACATACGACCCCTTGAACCTAAATTCCCCCTGTTTCTGCTGGTCCAGCAGTGTTCCAGCTTCTCCTCAGAGATCCGTATATGAGTTTTAAACTTTGTTAGCCGCTCCTGTTCCACATGGCTTGTTTTTCCAGCAGTATAATTCAGTTTCAGACACATTAAGTACCAGCTGGGCAGCTCATCTTGTTAGTAGGATTATAGCTGTAATAACACTAGAACCCATAGTTATGATAAATTTACTATCTAAATTAATAACAGAAAATTAGCACCTGTCATGAACCTGATTTTTCCCGGGCTAGTTCCTGAACGGAGAGGTTGCGCCCTGCATTTTGTCACTGGGATGAATTCCTCTCGGAGACAGATGTGAAGAGCTGAGGGAAGCACCTCCTGGTGAAGGGGGCAAAGTCCAGCTTGCTGAATTCCTAGTGTGGTCAGCAGTGGATGCCCAAGGTGGGCACAGAGGAGCCCTGATGTACCCTTTCAGCTTCCCACAAGCTGAATTAAGAAAAAGTACCGGTGGCATTTCAGAGGGGGACAGGGCAGCACTAACCTTTGGGCATCCACTGGAAGAGAGTGAGAACGAAAGACATGTGACCTGTAGGAGGAGGAGGACAAATTGGGTTCCTTCAGATCCAAGATCAGTTGAAAGCCTACCTCTGCGAACAGAACAGAGCTGTTCCTGTGCAACAGACAGCTCCTGTTGCTTGGAGCCTGAGCTTGCATTTTACAGTGCCAGCAACGAATGAAGACCAGCCACACCACGCAATGTACAGGGCAGCTCTCCCTCCTGACCTCAGTCCTCCACACAATAATTCAGAGATAGCCATGCAGATGCCCCTTGGATGGCGCGCCTGAAGGTGAGGATGAGGATATGTAAGAGCAGAATAACTGATATGTACAAATTAGCCTGGATTAGATCCTCTGCCCTAATATTTTTATACAAACCCTCACTCCATCTTGGTAACAGCCAAGCCTGTCCTGAGGGTCAGGCACTCAATGCAAACCCCTCTCCTGTCAGTAGTCTCCCTTCCAAGCTGCCCTGGTGCACTCAGCGAATGGATCACACGCCTTAGTGGGCAATTACCAGCGGCGGCCTGTGGGATCACACGCCTCGTGCAGAAATTACCATGTGACACATCCTGGGCTTGATTAGGAGCAAATCAATATTCATTGGGCTAGCTGGGTGCTTATTTTTTCCACAGCTCCACTAACATAACAGTCTGGCTGGCCTGTGTGTCTCTCTGATGCAGGCACGGTCAATTAAAACATGCGTGTTGGAGAAGTCTCCCTCACTTTGCAATAGAATGAATTTAGCCATAGTGCTCCCATCTGCACAATCCTGTCTAGGCAGGGAGGAGTAGCGATGGAGTCTGCTTTTCAAAATCCCTGCATCTCTGCAAAAGGAGGAAGAATCGATCCATCTCACCTAAGTCCCATTTCTTATTTAATATTTGTTTAAGTTGAGCAGAACCTAAAGGGAATATTGGAATTGCTAACTCATACCCCTGAAAAATGTCTTTAGGAGAGTGAAACACCAGCTGAGAATGGACATAATATCCATGTCTCCCTCTCCTTTCAGCCAAGGTGCTTCTTTCCTGGCATTAGTGTTGATTCATGGGATTGGGGTGCTTCTCCTGTCCTTGGAGAAAGGGTCTGTTGCAATGTAGCAGGAAGAAAGGCCACCTCATGCTCCACTTTGGAAGCTGACCAGTGTTGGCCCTGGGTGGCTGATGAGAAGCAGGGACCTTCCACAGAACTGCTGATGCAGAGGTCCCTGAAACATGCTAATTGCATGGTTCTAGATGGTAGGAAATTCTACAGGACACAAGTTCAGCCAGCATGTAGTTCTGTCTGCTCACATCTTACACCCAGGAGAAAGGAATAAGCAAGCTGTTTCTGAGGTTTTCAGAGACAAGTTGCCTGATACCTGTGGCAACAGAATAAAGCTCTGCCTGCTTTCACTGTTGGCATTATCATAAGTAATGTTCTGTTACTGAGTTGGAGAGGGACACCTAGACCTTCAGAGGCAATCAGGATCAGCTGCAAAGGACAATGTGTTCTTTTTTTTTGACAGGTACCTATACAGGATTGTTACTGTGTCTGGAAAGAGATGCTTGGGAACTGTTTCTTCTTCCCATGAAAACTTCTGATAGAAACAACAAACGCTTTTAGAGTTACTAAATATTTTTCCAAAGCCTCTGGAACTGTCTTAAAAAAAAAAATCAAAACATCCTAAAAAATCCAAATTGAACACCCTGGGATTTAAAAAGAAATCCTGAGAAAGATGTCACTGAAATTGGAGACTTTGGGGGAAGAAGAAATTTATCGTTCCTTGAAAATCTTAGTTGAATATCTGCCTTGAAGGAAAATTTCTGTCTCAGCTGCTGTGTTTGTTCTCTGAGGGTGGATCTGCAGGAGCTTCCATCGGGTCAGAGACAACAAAGATTTCCATTTGAAAAGGAGCTGGTTGCTCCTTCTGCTGCTGATCCCTGAGTCCCCTAAGTGTCGTGTCCTCTGTAAAGTCAATTGGCCTTGCAGAAGGACCTGGAAGGCTCTTGGGCTGGCGAGGAGGGACAAGAAAAGCAATTGGCACGAAACCCCAATTTTTCATTGTTTTCTCACATACTCTCTCTCATGTTTGTTGTTCTGTGCTGTTATAACCACAATACATCGCGGTGCATAAGCACTAGCTTGGACCACTCGTCGATCTCACTGTTCAGCTCATTGAGGATACCTCCAGCTGATGCTACTTGTTGGTCTCCAGGACCTGCTGCCTGTACTCCCTGCCTACACTGGGAAGGATGCAGGGGGGATTTTTTCATACCATTGTGCAACCTTGCCTACAGCTTAGCCCCCCAGACCAGAGCTAATTATGTAAAAATGATAACAGGGACTGAGCTACAGCTGCTTTCTTAAGCTCTCAGAGAAGGAAATTTACCCAGTTTGAGCTTTTTTCACCAACTATTGCTTCTCTCCTGATTATAGAAATGGAGTGGGCAGCAAGAGACACCATACACTGGCAGAAGAGTTGAAAAATCTAAGGAAAGTTGGAAAAATAATGATCAAACTAGCCTGACAAGCTCCAAATGTGGCATCTGCCTATCCCCTGGTAGGCACGCTGTTGATCCAGGGCCAGAGCCAGGCTTGTTCATATGTAGCAAAAGAGAGCCAGGGGAGAAATCCTAGCCTCACTGGAGTACAACAATTGAACATGAAATTCTGTGGGGTCAGGATTTTAACCAGAGTCTAAAAGGCGTCTCAGCAGTATAACGTGCAGTGCTGCTGAATTAACATATGGCATATTCACTAGGCACGTCTTCCCTGCGGAGGTCAGGTCTCATCAGGAGAAACGTGGTAGGTAGTGCTGACGGAGCTTTTTGAGGAAAGAGCCTCTGGTTTCACAGCTGGGGAAGAGAAGTGAGAATAATTCACAAACACTGTTTTGGGAACTTCTGGTCTTGATAGCCTTTATTTGCTATTGTTTTTTATGGTTTTGTTACAGTATTCAAGCACAATTCCACAGGGAGAAAATCCCTCTGGACATCTCCAACTAGCGAATTTTGATCTGAACAATGTTTAACGCCTTTGTTGATGTCCAGGAAGAAAATACCGAGTCATTGCAGGTGAAGCTTGCAAAAAAACACAGAAGCTCCAAGGAGCAGTAAGTAGCAGAGAGGATGTAGAAATGCTGTGCATTGAAGGCTAGTCCTGACCTAATACCACCAAATGCAAGCTCTTAAGTTTTTGCATAGGCTGAAGTTCACTAAAATGTAGGGAGAGTGAAGACACAGGAGGAATAAATGCAATGTAATGGCAACCTTTCATTATGTCCATGTGGAGATCTCAGATGTTACAATGATATAAGGTATAGAAACTAAATTTTAGACACTCTAAATGAGAACTTCTTCAAGCAAATACTCAGAGATCCCATCAGAAAAGAAAAAATTCTTTATTTAATCCTGAGTATTGAAACAATATTGTTCCAGATGCAGTCATCAAAGAGTGACTCTGTAATGACGATCATTATATACTTGTATTTGTACAGCTTTGTGGGATTGAGAAAGACACAGGTGAAAATCCCCTTTAGTAAAGCCTTACTTTAAAAGGGCATGAAGAAGTAATGGCATAAAAATCAGAAATCTTGCTATGAGAAAGTAAAAGGAGCAGCAGAAAGGGTAAAGTATTTTTGGGTGACATAAACCCATTTAGAAATACAGTTTCAGAGGCATGGAGTAGGGGCATATTGTCTACTGAGAAAAATAGAAACAGTCCTAAAATACGGAGCACTAACAACAGGGAAAAGGGAATTATTAGAGTTAAACAGGAATTACTTTAAAAGAGTAAGTCATTTCAAAAAAGATGAAAAGATAAGAGCTCTTATGACTTAAATAGGAAACTATAATATCAGAAGTTGAACAAGCTTCTGAGAAACTACCTGCTGAAGAACTAAAGCTTTAAATAAAAGCGGTTTTGTTTTTTTTTTTTCAAATACATTATAAGGAGGCCTACCAGAAAATTGCTAAATGGTGGAGGCTTAAAAGGAGATCTCCAGGTAGATAAGGGTCCCAGTAGAGAGGAAAGGTTATGTCTTTGCTTTGGTGCTTCTTATGGAGAGCTTAGGGAAGTCTTTTTTTTTTTTTTTTCACAGGAGGTGAATCTGCCCAACCATCAGAACGTAAGGAGGAGGCTTTTAAAGAAATGATAAAATGAGTGGTAGGAAATGAGCAGGAACAGATGGCATTCACCCAAGAGGTTTAAAGGAATTCAGATATGAAATTGCTGAACTGCTCGTTGTGTTGTGCAAAGTATTGCTTAAATCAATCCCAATATTATAGCAATGAAAGACAACAAATGAGGAACCAGCTTTTAAAGGAGACTCGGAAGCATCTGGAGAAATACAGACTTGATCACAGACTAGTAAAACTGGTCAAAAAGAATATTTAAACAGAAATGAAGCCATGCTTCAAAAATATGAGAGATCTTTGAAGGAGTTAATAGCTGCATAGTTCGTAAATTCAGCTGATGTATTTGTCTTCCTAAAAAACGTTTAGTAAGGTCCCTTCACTAAAAACTCTTAAGAAAACTGAGCTGTCCTGAGGGAGGTGAGACACCTCTTGTGAATCAGTGAGTGGCTGAAAGAGATGATGAGCTTTCATGATGAAGGGAGAATGCCATTAGAGTTTCCCAAGGATGTGGTCTTGACTCTGTTCCTCTTTACTTTTTCACAAGGGAGTTTTTGAGGCTTTTGTAAAGACTGGTTTTCAAACTCTCCAAATTTGCTGTTGATCAACAAGAATAACTAAGCCTCCAGGACAGTCAAATCTAAAACTGCTTGTGAAAAGCTGAGGGAAGATCTCACAATTCTGAATGATTAGGTGATGAAATGCCAGAATAAGTTCATGGTCTTCATGGTCAATAAAGACTGATTCATAAATGTAGACAAAAACAACCCTGACTATACACACATAATCACAGGGTGTGAATGAAATAGATCTGTGTAGTGGGGAAAGTGCCATGAAAACGCCTGCTCAGCGCTCAGCAGTGCCAAAGCCAGCAGAGATGTTCTCAGATTTATTAGGAAAGGGACAACCAACGCAACAGAGAACTGCGTAATGCCACTGCCTGACTCCATGGCGTGTCCAAAGCTCATGTGTTGTGTGGCTGTGCTCCCCCAGCCTCACAGAAGGCACAGCAGAAGTGGGAGAGGCTCAGAGAGGGGTGAGAGGTGTGACACAGCCTCTGCGTGGGAGAGCATGAGCACCGAGCGAGGGCTAGCTTGCAGCATCGTCCCTACTTTTGGCTGCTGTCTAATGGGTTGGAAAGACATATAGACAAGTTTCTGCTGGAGGTTTTTTGCAGGGAGGTAGGTAGGAAAATGCATATGTAACTTTAGTTCAAGAAGTCTCCAGTCTGTGGTTGCCTGGAGCGAAGCTGATCAGACAAGACAATCATAACACCTGGTCATCTGCCCACACATTTATGATCACACCTACTCACGACTTGTGAAGCTCTGTCCATCACCACTGCCACTAAATTTATATCGTTGGAAATGTGAGTGGTGTTGATTCTTTTTCCTTTTCCATGAGGTCTCCTTAGTGGGCTTGACCCCTTTAGGCTTTCTTGAAGCAAGGCTCACTGTCACGAAAGCAGGAGCACCTGTTGGGACTTACCTTCATTTTCACCCCCAAAGATGTGTTCTACAGACAGTCCTGTCTGCACCCCATGAACTGGAATTCAGTGAATACTCTTGTGGTTGAAGTTGGTGCTGAAAGTTTTTCTGCCAGGAAGTCATTTTAGGGCACAGCAAGACATGAAAGAAGTCAGCCAAACACCATTCTTTTATGAAGGAAAATAACTAGAAGCTGGATAAACAATTCATATTGTTCCTCATTAGTTCACACTAATCAGTAGAGTGTCTCAAATAAGCATTTAATTAAGAATTAATGTGGTGGCTGTTATAAAATGAAATATTAATTGGAAAAGGAAAGTTTCAGGTTTGTTTAGGTGAAAGAAATCTGCCCGCCTCACGCTTAGCTTGATTACACAAGTGCTTTCCAATTCCTGAATTGTTTAATGTATACAAGTCATAAGGACCTGACATTTAACAAGGGAACACTGGCAAATTAATTCCATTCAGTGCTAAAAATGCATCTTGACATTTGGTAGTTGGTATGTTAACCAGTGCCTCCTCATCAGAATTGCATGTTTTGCTATGTGCTAATTAACTGCCCTGTTATCCCATTTCAAAAGAATTAAGAAACAATTGGGATTTAATGTATTACTAATAAGTGGACTGATGTCAGCTGCAAGCGTGGGCTTGGCTCCAAGCAGAGGGCAGGACTGTCTGTCCTCCTCACTGGGCAGACAGAGCTGCTGCTGCCTGGGGACTTGGTGCAAGGTGTCTCTGCTTTCAGTGGGATGCCTCTACCTGATTTCTCCCCCACCAGGGGTGACCCAAAGACTCACAGGCACTTCAGCATGAGGAGCAGAATGGGGTTTACCAAGTAGGAGCAGGGCTAGATGGTTCAGCTGATGGAAACCTCTCTGATGCTCCAGGCACCGTGTGCTTCGAAGATGCTGAAGATGAGCCATGCTCCGTGATGAACACAATTATCTACAAGTTGGAAATTTCAGGGACCGAAACTTTTATACATGGATGCTGACTGAGTTTGCCAAATGCTTTCAGCCAAGAAGGTAGTAAAAGTGAATTTTTTGAACATGTCAAAACACCTCATTTTCACATTTTCTGGAAGGAAATGTTTTGGTTTGGAAATGAGAAAATGCTTCCTTTTGATATTCCCCATGTGACAGTGTTCAGACTTCTTTCTTTCTAAATGACAGGTTCTTTGTTGTTTAAAATTGACCAAAATTTTTCCTGTTAGTCAACCCTTTTATTTCAAAGACCCAGAATTGAAAAGACAAAAGATCGTCTTTTGGTTTGAATGACAGAGTTTGGGTGAGCCCAGAACAATATTTCAGTGTTTTTCCTTTGCCAGTAGCCCCTGAATTCTCCTGTTTTACAGCATCAGAAAGCATCTCCCTCCCCTGCCCCTCCTTTCCATTAGCACTTGCCCAATGTCATCTCAGCGCCAGGAGGCACAGGGAACAGTCCTCATGCCCTGAGATCTGCAGGGAAAGTGGTTCCTTAGGGCCATTTATAGTAAGTGGCTTTGGAAGAGAGGGACACCAGGGATATCAGACTCCCCAGCCTTTGAGCTGGTGAGCTAATGGCTCTGTGCAAGAGGCCAATTGCAATGCCTTTGCTGTGGGCGATGTATGTTGTGCTAAGGAGTAGCTGCAGGCAGCCGTGGGGAGTGGGTATTAATCCCTGGCAAAAAAAATAGATCTGTAAAGCCCTCTAACAGCCTTTCAGTTCTTATCCCTTTTCTCCTCTAATGTAAGTCCTCAACTCTTGCAGTTCCATCTCTCCTGGCTCTAACCTGACCTTCCAGATGACAGTTTCTCTGGTCTTTTTCTGTTTGTCTCTGAGTCTCTTGGTTTTACAGACGTGATAGTACAACCTGTCCCTTTTAAGGGTGCATGCATGTGTACACTTCGTTCTGCTTCCAGTCAAGCTGCAAGAACCAGCATTTCCTCTTTGACTCATCAGCAGGGTTGCCTCAAGGCCTGTGGCATCACCTGACCACTCTGATGCCGGCTTGATCTGATAACTGAACAGAGCTGGTGTTGGATCCATTAAGGATGAAGACATTCTGTTACAACAACTTAACTCCAAGTAGGTGGTGCTTTGGGTAGTGCTGCATATGCCCTCCAAAACTCCATTTTCAATAGGTTCTCAGTCAAGATCTATAGACCTGCAATACCTCTACAGACCAGATAAACAGCTAAACGCCTCAAGAAAAAAGATCAAATCTCACACTCTTTGGGACACCATACAGTAAACCCAGAACTAGAAGCTGTATGGTCATGCCGGGGCTCTGCTGAGCCAAAACTGGAGCATGCCACTCAACTCACTCTAATTGGTGCAGGTATCTTACAGATTGGCTCACTTGAATGGCTGTGCTCAGTTGGAGCTGGATTAAGCATCTCCACATGACCAAGACTTCTGGTGCTTATTTCCCCTACTGCCCACATTATTTGTGAGGATGTCACCACGAGATGCCACGAACTGAAGTATGAGTTCACAGCATGTCAGCACCTACCAACTCTTCCGGATGGGTAGCGTAAGCCAAGGGCGTATTGCGTGTCCAAAATTCAGTAGATTGCCACCCAAAGTAGAAGAATGGTAGGTGAGTGCTAAAAATGGTACTTTATCACCCAAAGGGAAGAGTTGGCAGGAAGACTCCAACTACTGTATCCTAACCACCTACACAAACTTAGCGTGTCAAAAATGTATTGCTTTCATTGAAAGATCATCGCATTATCCATGGGTTGTTGCAGGGTAGGCTTTGCACATGGACATTGAAACCACAGCGCTGCTAAAGCTTTGGAAGGTCATAACCTACCTCACCTCAACTATTTTACCCTTGTGCCGATCTTCTCAGATTTACCATGTTTTAGCTCCTGGTATCTCTTCCAGCTCTTCTGCCCAACCCTCACTTTTTCTGCAAGATTTGAATGAGATGCAAGTCCTAAGCGGTCCCTCTGTTTATGCATGAATCCAACTCAGTTGTGCATGCCTTTTATATTTCACACAGAGTACCTGCTCTCTCTTTCTTCTTGGTATACCAGAGCTGTCCCCACTGCTCACTGCTTCCTGGATTTAACATGGCTGAATGAAAAGGAGAACTCTCTAGTGTGCTTGAAGAGTTGAAAGCAGTGGAAGCGCTGCCTGTGAAGCTGTGAACTTGGTGGTTATTCACTGCACATCCTGGCTTGCACGTGCTCAGGGAATTATGGCACGCTCTCTCTGTTCATCAGAAAGCACAGGGAGGTCTGTCGGCCAAAGATTAAGTGCATTTCAGTGCTCATAATTTGGTTTCTTCTTGGCTTTCTCCTTCAGTGAGACAGCACCTTGCTTCTCTACAGACTCCAGCTGCAGTATAATGTGGTCTGACTGACTAGGGAGGCTTTGCAGGGCTGTGCAGCCAGCAATCAGATGACTTATCCACAGACAACCCCCACTGTTGTGGTCTCAAGCCTGTGCTCTGATATCATAGCCACTTGCACTTACCTTGCCTGAAAAGTCCCCATGCTTCTGCTGAGGCTGGAGGTAGGACTCAACTGCTGGCTTCCAGCTGAACTTAACAGCCAATGTCGCTGCCTCCTATAGGAGGGCTCTTCATACAGTCCATGCAAGCTCTACACACAATGGCACCTCATAGGGTCATAGAACGGTTTGGGTTAGAAGGGACCTCAAAGCCCATCAAGTTCCCACTCCCTGTCATGGGCAGGGACAGCCCCCACCAGCCCAGGGGGCCCAAAGCCCCATCCAACCTGGCCTTGGGCACTGCCAGGGAGCCAGGGGCAGCCACAGCTTCTCGGGGCACCCTGTGCCAGGGCCTCAGCACCCTCCCAGGGAAGGATTGCTGCCTCCCAGCTCAGCTCCAGCTCCCCTCCTGCAGCTTCAGGCCCTTCCCCTTGGCCTGGCCCCCCCTGCCCTGCAACCAGCCCCTCTCCAGC
>VWZZ01006294.1:122961-143284 GCA_013399095.1 Psophia crepitans | reverse complement strand
CTGCCCTGGGCCGCCCCGAGCTGGAGGCAGCACTGCAGGGGGGTCTCAGCAGAGCGGGGCAGAGGGGCAGAATCCCCTCCCTTGCCCTGCTGGTCACGTTGCTGGGGCTGCAGCCCAGGACATGGGGGGCTTTCTGGGCTGCCAGCACGCACTGCCTGCTCATGGTGAGCTTCTTGTCCCTCAACAGCCCTATGTCCTTCTCCTCAGGGCTGCTCTCATCTCACCAAGGTGCTGCATATGGAAGCAGAGCAGGAGGCCTGTACTCAACCTGGCGCACAAAGCCATGCTGTTCAACATTAAGACTCCACCACGCAACAGGGTGGGAACCGCTACGCTCCCAAGCAGCCTCAAGCAGCAGCAAACAAGGAAAGAAATTTGAGGAAGAAGGTTGGAGAGGAGTGAGTGGGGTGATGTCACTCACCTCTCAACTCCCTCAGCTCAATGCACAAGGAAGAAGCCTGGTGCAGTAGCTCCAACAGAACTGGAGGGCAGTGGTACAGCAGGAACTGTAATTGCACCCAAAGCAAGGGCCTGACCTCCTATCCAGCGCTGGGAACCTGCTTGCTAAGGTTAGTCCCTGTGACATTGCTGTGCCAAAAGATTATGCAGGAAAATATCCTTGAAAAATGCCTCATGGAGAGGGCTGGTCCAACAGGAAATATGTCAGACAACAAGAAATGGTCCAAGTGTTCCTGTTTCCCACTCAGGGGGGTGCAGTGCCTGTGTTCAGCACCCTGGCACGGCACAGGGAGCAGCTTCCAACAGAGACCACAGGAAAGCACCAATGCTGAAAAAGCTGTTTTTCCTAGAGGAGAGGTAATCCAAGCGGGACCTCACCTCCAGTGGGAGTTAATTTTGAAACTGAGGTATTCGCTCAAGTGACTGGCAAAAATCCATGTCTTATACCACAGCAAAAAAACTCCTTTTCTCTCTCTCTGTCACTTGCCTCCATGATAGGAACAAATTGCTCATCCTTTCTTTTTGCCTCAGCCCGCCAAGCGCATGAGGAAATCAGGCAATCACCTTGTCACCTCCCACATCCCCAGTCAATCTTTTATATCAGAGAAGAGCCAATTGCTAGCTCCCATCTCCAATTTTGTGATGCTCCCTGTAAGCATAGATCTGCGCTTGACGGCATTTTTTATCTTATGTTCATGAAAACACCTTCTCCAGAGAAACGGCTGTACCTGTAGGTAAAGACTCTTTGGGGGCAAAGTTGTGCATGCAATCTATCTTGCAACAGGAAGAAGTGCACAAAATATTACCCATTGTCACACAAGTCCTTGTGAGAGACATGTCAGCATATTCAGCTGTGACAGAAATGCACAGCTGCAGTCAGGAATCTGTAATAAAATACTCTTTCAAATAAATAAAAAGTTATAGAAGTGGCAATCACCTTTCAGTCTTTGTAACTTTTAACATGGCTGTACCAGTGAGCATCGTGGTCATGCCGAAGCCATCTCTGCATGTCACGGAACACTACTGAAAAACACCATTAACAATTCTCACCAAGATACCCATAAAGCTTTCGTGACAAACATTGAGAAGCAGATGATGATGACCCTCATAATCTCTTATTTCCGATATAAAAGTGGTTACATTGAGTCTTAACAAGGCAAAGAATATTCAAGCTCCTGCGCAAATAAGTATACCGCTTCTCTACAGCTTTTTCGTAGTTACTAACTGGAGTTGGCCAACTTAGTTGTCAGGAATAACGTCTTGGCTTAATTCAGCCCTTCCCACTGTTTGTGCATAGCTCTCCAGCAGACAGCAGGGAGGTCTGGGGTTTTTACAGCAATCTTCACCCACCTGAGAAGGCGTGTCTGTGCTTGTCTGGAGATGAAACCAGAGGAGATAGTCAAGACCTGTCTGGATGCAATCCTGTGCAATGTGCTCTAGGTGATTCTGCTCTGGCAGGGGGGTTGGACTGGGTGATCTCCAGAGGGCCCTTCCAACCCCTACGCATCTGTGAATCTGTGAATCTGTGATATTGAAGACTGGCAGCATGGAGATGGGAGTACTGTGGTTGCACGTTGGCTATGCCATGCTTGGGGCCGTGGGAAACACAGGGAGAATGAGACGCTGTCATAGACAGGGCAGGTGAAGACTGGGAGAAAGCCGCATCCGTGAGTGGTTTGATTTGCTTATTTGCTCTTTGTTTACCGTAGCATGCAGTGGATTCCCAGATCACTCTTGCTCTGGTGTCGTTCTCACTCTGGGTCACTTTCACCCAGAACAAATCACTGCTTTCCCTGCCAGTCATTTAACAAAAGAGGTTTCCTTTCATTCACAGTGATAGAGCTAAATAATTGTTCAGCGTTAAAGTGACTCATTCCTTCTCCCTCATGTCTTGCTACTGCTCACCGAAGGGGCTCACACTGCCCATCTTCTGTCCCTGTTCATTCCCTTTCAGTTTCATTGATATCCTTGTTGAAGTTGATATCCCTGCTGTTTTCCCAGCAAGGCAGCAACTTCTTATCCTCCACCAAGGACGTTAGTACTTTCTCTGATGCTCCCTCTTACGTCTCTTAGAACACTTTGACCAAAACATATTCTTATGGAAAAGTTACATTTTAAATTGCAAGGCTGGTGATCAAAGGAGTATCAAATCTCAGCCTATCAGTGTTGTGCAGGGCAATCTGAAAACAGCCAAAAATACTTCTCTGAGCCCTAGAGGACCTGTGATTTTTAATGTGTACATAAAATAACCTTTTCAATGCTAGAGACTTCAGGAGTTACAGTTTCTACATAACAGACAACTTAAGGCACAGTATTTCCCATTGAATTTGTGTTGTATTTGACTGCAGCTATTATTTGTACATAGATGTGTGATAAGATGGGAGGCATTCAAGAAACTAGAGAAGTACCCTGGGTACCACTTCACCTTCTGGGATCTTCCCCCCAAGCACCTTGTCTTGTGAACTGCATTGTCCTACCTATATTTCCGCACCATCTTAAAACAGCTCATACCACATCTCCTCCCAAGTGAGTACGGGCAGATGACCAGGGTCAAAGATTCCTTTCTCATAAAATGATGTCCAGGTGGGAAGCTTAGCAACAGCATGTACAGGTAATAACGGTTCTGCTCCTAACCCACACATCCGCACACAGCTCCAGATGCAAACATACAAGCCCGTTTGTTTGCAGTGAGTCTCAGAGAAACATTATTGTCCCTGGAGTGGTTCAACTCGCCCATTTCTGAAGAAGCACTTTTGAAAATGACATTTCATACTTGCAGTTCTGATCCATTTGCACACTTAGTAGATTATCATGTATTTTCTGAGCCAAGAGTTATCAGTGTGTGTGCTTGTAGCTGGTGATGAGTGGAAAATGATACAGCTTAGGTCAGGCTCTTAAACTCAGGGTTAAATTAAGCTGAGTCGTCTCACATATGTTGTGCATGTGTCAATGGTTCCTCTGGTTCAGCTGGTATGGGCTAAATTCCTTGAAGCTGGGCAGCCAGTTAGGTTGGCTGTCCAGACTTGGACATTTTTGCTTTGAAGATCCTTTTGGACCACTGGAAAATTTCCCTAAGAAATTTCCCTAGGAACTGCAGGCAAGACAGGCTGAATGGCTCCTTGCTCCACGTCAGGTTGCATCCCCTGTCAGTGCAATAATTTGTGCCGGGAACAAACACCTTTCCAGGCTGCTTGTTGTAGAAACTCGTTCTCGTGTGAGGGTCTGGCACAAGTCCCAGTGGCCACCTTGAGGTAATTTAAAGCCTCTGCCCTTGTGCTGACGCTCTCCCTGGGAAAAGCGTCATAGAATCATAGAATCATTAAGGTTGGAAGAGACCTCAAGGATCATCTAGTCCAACCGTCACCCCTATTGATCCAAGGCAGTACAGACAATTGCCACACTCTGGGATCAAGTGAGCTGTCAAGGAAAGCATCCCTTCAGCAGTTGCACTTTCTGGTGGAACGACTCCATCTCTGTGTTCTAATGACTCGGTTTAGCTTGGGACTAATATCCTCTCTGGACCAGAATATTTTGTCTGGAGAAACGAGCCACTACTTTTAACAGCTCCTCTCCTGGCTATGGATCTATTTGAAGGACTGTCTACCACACATGAGGAGGCCATTACCTAGTGCAGTTCCCACCTCTGCTGACCTGTCCATCCACACAGGCTCTTCCACTTGTGCCCATCACCCTCTTCCCAGAGCAACCACTGCCGAGACTTCAGTCCCTGCTCCTGAGCTCTGATGTGCTACCCTCGACCCTGGCACCTAGACTTCATGGTTTTCCAGGAGATTTTCCCCACTCTGCATCCCCTGACCTAACAGTCAGGTGGCAACAGTGGGGGTCTGGGAAGGTGAAATGACACCAGTGGAGGTCTCACCCTTCCAGGCAGAAGCTGCGCTCGCAGTTTCTCCGGCACTGAAAGCTATGTGGCAGAGGGCGTGCCTTGGCTAAGCTTCTGGGAAATCAGGTTCTGAAATATTTGCAGGAAAACGGAGGCATAAATACATTTTCTTTGAGCTTTCCATTTCCTGAAAAGGAAAGCTATGATTTTGATCATGAATATTAATAATTTGAGGGCAGGGGATTAAGAGAAAGTCTGAGGCTGCCTGCAGGGGCCCGAAGTCTGTATCCCAGCGCAGGCAGGGAGAACAAAGCCAGTGCAGCCATCCTGGATTTCCCCATCCTCTACCCCATTGCCCACAAAGGGGGGCAGAGTTTGATCCTGGGTGCCTGCGCAGCTCCTTCAAGCTGCGCAACCTAAAATAGCATGAAGTGACATTGCCATAAGGTGAACTGGGGGGGTCTTATTTTGTTACTTCATTTACTGATGAGCATGTAACAAAAGTCTCATTGTTTTCCTTGCAAGCGGGGTCACGTCATCCCCCATCCTCCCCAAACCACGCCATCCAGCTTTCACCAATACTGCTGGAGAAGTCTGTTGCTCTGGAGCATCCCCAATATGCCAAGAGTTCATTAAAATTAACATCAGCTCATTAAAATTAACATCAGCTGTGCAAAGGCCTTCTTAGTCAGGTCTTACAAGCTCGTGGTGCAGGTGACCTGGCCCTGCAGGATTAAATGTATTACCTTTATCTGCTGCTGCTTAACATCATCCCTAGCTGCCGTGGGACAGAGCAGCTCAGACTCTGTGCAGTGTGGCAGCCTCTTCCATCACCTCTCCGCACACAGCACTCATCATTTAATACTTTTGCTTGTTTTACTCTATCGTTGCCGATTTCATCACTGATGTCTGCTACAGGACTTGGTTCATTGCCAGACCTACTTTTGGTCCTGATAGGTTTTTTAATGTCTTTGTTTTTTGTTAGCCTGGTAGCTACTGCTGTCTTATAACCATCCTTACCTTTCCTTAGCTACAGCCAAACTCTTAATAATTAATAATTCCAGCTCCCTTCCTCCTATTTGATAGTGAAGTATTAGAAATAATACTAATATCACTTACGATTATTAGTGTTACATATTGCTTTTAACCTCCCAG
Source organism: Psophia crepitans (assembly GCA_013399095.1). Lineage (NCBI taxonomy): Eukaryota > Metazoa > Chordata > Aves > Gruiformes > Psophiidae > Psophia > Psophia crepitans. Next base: position 137,826 of record VWZZ01006294.1, on the reverse strand, counting down.
CCTTAGTAAAAGGGTTTTGCAGTTTTCAGCATAGTATGCCGGGGTTTGTCCTGTGACTCACAGTGCACGTTTACAGAAAAGGTAGTGGCTGAAGTGCTCAAATTTTCTGACTTTCAAGTGTCAGGGAATATTTTGAAATAATGTCAGACCTTGCTTCTGCTGTTCTGCATGACGAAGGGCTCCCTGAGGACTTAATTCTGCCTTAGCTGATGTTTTACTTGGGAACATCATTTTCCTGTGTTGTTTTTCATTGGGTTGTTTTGTTGTTTGTTTTTTTTTTTTTTTTTCCTAAGAAACCTAAAATTTACAAAATTATTATTTTCTTTGCTCCTGGTAGCATTTTTTGATGTCAAATGTCTTGGAGAAGTGCAAACAAACAAACAAACCCTTGTCTAAATAATGAAGGAAAACCTTATTAACCTACATAGAGAGCAACCAGCCAACTCAGGGATAAAACAACTGTCCTAGTTTAGGTGTAAACACTGAGGGGGGGCAGAATTAAAACTGCTAGAAACCAAACAGGCTTTTACATATGCAGAAGCGTTGGTAGGCAGGACAGAGGCAGAGGTGGGGAATAAAACAAGGGCCAGTTTCGGGGTGGATGCTGGGGGCAAGGAGTGCTTCATCACTTGGATCTGGGGTGCGGTGCTGGGGGAGAGCTCACCCTGGTGCTGGGTGTCCCATCGAGCCCGTTCCTCCTTCCCCTGCAGGACCACAGACCCCGGGAAGCCAGCAGCAGCTGGCCTGGGTGAGTGCTGGGACACAGATTTGGGAAGAATTTTCCATTTGCTCGGAAGCAAGTTTTGCCAAATTTCTGTGAGTTTACTCTTAAAGGCGTTATTATCAGCGGGATCCTCACTTAAGTGCAGAGGACACAAAATACTTCCCAGCTCCTGGGGTCCAAAGCAACTGTCACGATGAGCTTGGAAAATAACGCACCAGTCTTCTGAAAACCCTTCAGAGACCTCAGATCTCGATGAAGATGCCCTTAGGAAGGAAGTCCCAGCCCTGTTATCCATATGCAGAACATTTTGCAGGGTCTGGGCCAGAGCTTGTAGTTTCCGTAGCAAGATTACTTGAATCACGGCATTCGGAAGGAGAGATGACATTGCCGCAAACAGCAGCTACATCGATCTCCGTGCCCCCAAATGTCACACATACTGTGCCTGTTTACCATCAAACTTCACAGACAATGCCCTTCCCCAGGAAGGATATCACACAATCTTTCTCAAATGGATATACTCAGCTGAGGGAGCTAGAGTGCATGCTCATAATCGTTTTTCTGGCTTTTTTTTTTTTTGCCTTCCCATCACCAGTTTTTCAAAAAACCTCCCATATACAATTTTATGACGGAGCTCTGCCATGAAGACTCTTTGATACATATTCATAACAGAGTCTTGGCTTATCTCTGAGCAGCATTCACACATGCTGCTTACTCGAGCTGTTGTTTTCTTAAATGCTTAACATATAAAAGTTTAATCACAAAGTTGCTTAGTGTTTGTTTCTCATGAAAAGCATTATTATTGCTCAACAAAATTCTCTAGAGGTTTTCCATATATACGGTGCCGCTTGATTTGTATTGAATTTAGATCAGCTGTACCGAGACGCAGCACTGCGAGGGTCTCGTTCATCAGGGCTTCCCAAGGTCAAATACTAGGTGAAAAGCGGTTGATGGGACAACACCACTGCATGAGCCAGAGGGACTGTGTGCCTCTCCAGGCAGCATGCTAGGAGATATTTCCTTCTTAATAATAATAACAACTAGAATGTGGGGGCTTTTCTGTAGCCAGAGCAGGCATTAAGTCCTCTTCTGGAGCCCAAAGAAGAGATCAGCCAAGAAATAAGCCCTTGAGTAGCTGGGAAAGGGAAGATAAAAGCAGAAAGGGCCTGTCTGCTGGGAGGCAATTTCTGATGAGGCTCTGCTTAGAGTCAGTGCAGGCTCAGGCAGCAAAGTGCTGCTCAGCACACCAGGCAGAGGGGAATATTTGCCTTCACAAATATTCACCTTCACAAATATTCGCCCTGCCTCCTAGAAACCAAGCAGGCTGTTACATATGCAGACCTTTTCTTGTATTTCCAGGGAAATACAGCAGCCTGGTGGCTGCTGCTAGAACTGCTGCCGTGGCCTGAGGGCAGGTGTAAGCAGCAGGAGGAGGCTGGAAGGGGCAGGTGGAGGGATGTAGCACCAGGGAAGTCATACAAGGGATGCTGCAGCCTCTGGGGCCTGAGGAGCGCAGGAAAGAGACATAACCTGGGCATGCTTAATGTGGATACAGGATTTATCCCTACAACACAGGAAAGCTGGGTTATAGAGGGTGTCTAGCAACCCTCTGAAGGGCTCCCAGTGCTGCTGGTTGCAGCTAGCTCTATGTGGCTGCATCCTCTGTAGATGCCTAAAATAACCTTGTACCTTCAGAGGAAGGGATGGTTGCTGCAGATTGCTGACATGAGCAAACAGGCTTTCACTTCATCTCAGCCAGCAGGGATGTGATTAGATGGAGGAAAAACTCAGCCAGGCCTATCATGATACTCCACGGAGGAAACAAAGGCAGGAGAGGATTGCTACCATGCTGCAGTGGTTGTGATGCTGTGTGCTCCAGGATGAAAGCACCCAGCTATGGGTCAAAGAAAAAGAGTCCAGAGAAGGGAAAAAAAACTTTCTTGCAACAGCATTAACACGTCCCCATGCCTCTGCCTGAAGCAATGCTGAGATAGAGAGGTGCAGAACTACTCTGGGGCTTGCTACAAAGAGCTCCATTACTGTTACGTATAGTGCCCTTGGAGGGCTCTAGCTAAACTTTTCAGTTTACCAACAGAAGTGCTGCCCACCAGGATAGGGAGGAAGGACATATGACCTGTGAGGAGAGACTGAGGTAGCTGAGGTGGTTTGGTCTGGCAAAAAGCAAGAGACTAAGGGGGCGGTCTGACAGCAACCTTTGCTTGAAAAGGCATTATAAAGGTGATGCAGCCAATTTCTTGGGCAGCAGAGCAAGGGATAACAGCCACACAGTGCAACTTAGGAGGTTCAGGTCGCTCCCTAGGATGGTGGTGAAGTCCTGGGACAGGTCATCAAAGCAGTGGGGGAACTGTCCTTGACAGCTGAATTTTGTCCTAGGCTTGATTAGACACAGAAGCATTGACCAGATCTAGTGTTGGTGGCAGACCTGCTATGACCTCCATTGTCCCTTCCAGAACAGACTTCCAGGACAAAGTAATCCCAGAGTCCTTCCTAAGAGGTTTGTTGTCAGGAGAGCTGGTCTGGAGGAGACAGACTGTCATCAGAAGTGTGATGCACATTTCAACTCTCCTCCCAATTCCAACATAAATACTTTCAATATTTAAAGGGGTCTCATAAAAGGTGTGGAGAGGGACTCTTTACTCGGGTAGATAATGATAGGACAAGGAGAAATGGTTTTAAACTGGAAGAGGATAGATTTAGATCAGACATTAGCAAGAAATCCTTCCCTGGGAGGGTGCTGAGGCCCTGGCACAGGGTGCCCCGAGAAGCTGTGGTTGCCCCTGGCTCCCTGGCAGTGCCCAAGGCCAGGTTGGATGGGGCTTTGGGCCCCCTGGGCTGGTGGGGGGTGTCCCTGCCCATGGCAGGGGGGTTGGAACCAGATGATCTAATTTAAGGTCCCTTCCAAACCTTTCTATGATTCTACAAAGTATCTGATGCCTCCAGTTCCCCCTCCACTGGCCTGGCAGCTTGGCTGCCTGGATGAGGGAGGTTGGTGAGAGCATGGGGAAGCGTTCTTAGCAGCACTTCCTTTGCTTGATATCCTCGAAGAGAAGAAGGACAGAGAAATCTCTTTTTTGGTGCTACACCAACCAAGTGGGCTCCTACATACCTAAACAGAGGCCACAGGGTGTCCTGCTGTGCCACAAACACATGGTCCGATGCGTGCTCACATTCTGGTTTCTTCTCCCACTTTCTTCCCACTGTGCACGTGCTGCAAGTGTCTCTGCCACATTTCTGCCAGGGATTGGGCAGTTGCTACTCCCCAGGAGCCCCATCTATCCCGGGCTTGCAGTACCCAGCCCACGGCACCCAGCCCCTTCTTGCTGGATGCCCAGCCATGGCCTTCAAAAGGAATATGACATGCAGACACGCACAAAAAAAACCCCAACCAAAAAAACACGAGTAAAACTGTCATATTACAAACATGCCCTGAGACCTTAAGAAAAAGGTGGAAGACCAAGTTTTAATAATAAAGCAAGAGATATAAATAATTAAGCAGCAATCTAGCTATTTCTTGACATCTTGTTGGGTGGTGCTATGTTGCTGTCTGCTGCAGAAGTCTGGCGTGGGACCTTGCAGTGTGTTCATCTTCCTGATCCCAGCATCTCAGCTGCAGAAGAGCTTTAATGAAAACGCCCTTTCAAAGTGAACGTGCAAATTGAACCAAGTTTCTGAGAGGAGCCGGGTCAAAGGCACTGCTCCACAGCGCGAGATGCGTCGCATAATTCCTGTCAAGTCACTGCCCTCCTCCTCTCCATCTGCTTCCCCACTCCCTCTGCCTCTGTCCTCTGCACACCTCGTCCTCTCACAGCAGCAGAGTCCCCAGCACACCCCAGCCTTCCTCCCCCAGGGCTCCTATATGCAATGCTCATTTGATTACTATGTATGTGACCTCTCATGTCCTTAAGCTATTCGTGTGCTTTGGCTGAAGGGTAGGCTCAAGAGGGAGTTTCTCCCAGGCATCTGTGACCTTTCTTATGGCCTGAGTTTTATGACATTAAAAAACAAAGCTTCCTTTGCTAATGAGCTGGTCCTGGGCTGGAAGAACAAGTCATCTCTACTTCTCTTGCCTCCCCCTCCCTCAGCCCCCAACCAACAGTGGCTGGAGCTGTGCAGAGTTGCTGGGCCTTAGCATGGTGCCACAAGCAAGGGCTGGTGCAAATCCCAGACCAGGTTGCCCTGCAGAGACATGATAGTTGGGGTTGGTACCATGGGGTTGGTAAAGGGCTAGAAGCCTCAGCAGACCACTCGCAAAGTCTTTCTTTTCTTCTTTTATTTCTTTTTTTTTCCCCTGATGATAGATAATTACTGTCAGCCCTTCCAAAACAGAATGACTGGGATGTCAAGGCACTTCCATGTTGCCGTGATGCTCAGGGGGCAGGAGGATGGGGCTGGCTGCAGAGGTTCACCTTGTGGAAGAACTCAAATGCCTCGTCTTCCTTGTGACTCTTCTTGAGAATTCTACCCTGCTGTAAACAACCTCAGCCCTTCCAGAAGCGAAGACAAGCAATAGGGACCTTTGAGGATACTGAAAGTCATTTATGAAGCAGGATGAGTCACTCTGTGTTTTGTGGCTTCCCAAACTTTTTGTATTGTAGCGCCATATGTCCAAGTAAATCTCCCAGGCCAGCACTGTGGGCATATTTGGTGATGTCCTTTTCAGACCTGAAGTAAACAATAGCCAATCAGACAGCAAATCCCAAAGGCCTTCCCAAATTGAGAAATCAAGTAACTCATTCCCAAAATGTAGCAACTGTCAGGCAAGAGCCCTGTAATGACTGTACCACAGTGCCAGTGTCAAGGAGAGCAAGAACTACACAGGCTGTGATGGTGCGAGGATCTGAATGTAATACACAACATGGCTCTTCACTGACAAACACAGCTCCACCACATATCCCTGTTTGCTAGCACATTGCTTTTCAGCCTCCTTTAAAAATGTGTGGCAACTCCAAAGGGAGTGTGGTGTGGACCAGAAGGGCCATCATTCTCCCAACACAAGTATTTGTGACCCACATAACCTGTCCTGCCCAAGGAGTTAGGAGGAGCAGATGGGACCTGTGGCGGATCTGCAGGTGCACATACCAAGCTAGTGAGAGAGGTCTCAAGAGTAGAGGACACTCTGTCATCAGTCCCCAGAAGGAGCGGCTACATCCCAGAGACGTGAGCATTGCACGGCCCTTCTGGAAACTGCACCTCAGCCCACCACCCTGAGGAACAGCCTGGCTGCTGCTCTGCTGCTCGTGGTAGACCCACTACTCACTTCATGCAGACCCTAAGCAAAGCTGTGACCAGAAAACTCACTGAAGTGGAATGCTTCTCCTTGCAGAGGCGGAAAGAGATCATATTCAACTATCTTTTCCAATTGCTGGGAGCCAAGTATACCTCCTTCCTCCTCCTTGCTGTCAACACCTAGGAAATGCCTTGATTTCAGGCATTACTAGAATGCCTTTTTTATCTTCGACTTGCTCTTCCAAGTTGATCCCTCTTAAATGACTGGGGTTTCTTGGGTTCCCCAGAGTTGAAGACAAACCTCAGAGCTCCTGGAAACTAGTACACAGCATTGACCAAGCTGCCATGAGGGTTTCTCTGTGGTACAAGGGTCCCATGGTGCACTGATAGAAGTGACATTCTTCCTGCGAAGGCAGAGATGTGCAGAAGATAGCACTACTGAGTCCCCAGCTCCTGCGCCCTGCGATGGTGTGTGGTTAACGTGCCTGATCCTCTGCCCCAGCTGTAGTATCTGGTATCTTTGCTTCTTCAGCAATGCTCTAGTTCTGCTTAAGCAGACGTCTGCCCAAGTGATGAAGAACTTTTGTGGATGGCTGCAAACTTGCTCCCCAGAGATCATCTGCTAAGTAAAAAGATGCTCTGGGGACTAGTTCTTGAAGATCTGAGGATGGCTGAATCCAAATGCTTCAGGTGAAGAAGCCCCCATCAGCACTCGATACACATCTGCAACGTAAGCTCTTTGCTCCTGCGCAAAAAGCAACAATCTGGCCTTCAAATTCTTGCTGCTGAACAATCCCGAGCCAAGACCTTGGGGGCAGTGTAGGGAAAAGCCCCTGACTGCCTGGAAATGCCCCTTCTGCCTCCTCCCAGCCTTTTTTTTTTCTTTTTTTTTTTTTCCCCCACTTTGGTTCGCTTCTGCTGCTGGGTGAATCCGTTTTATTAACAGCTCTTCATAAAGCCTGGCAGCGTTTGAAAGACTGCAATGTTTGCCTCTGAATATCAATAAGCAGACGCCTTCCCAGCCTAGGGAAGATTTGAAGGAAGAAAGAGTGAAGCTCTGAGGATCAGTGATCAATGCCAGCCCCACAGGGAGCCCGAGTTTAGGAGATTTGTTATTGAAATATTAACTGAATTCCCGCCCAGAGTGGGCTGAACGGGAGCCCTGAGCTGCTACGCGAAGCCGCCAGGCAGCTGCGAGGATTGCAAAGCGCCGGGTCTCCAGTCACGACGTGCACTTCAGCACCGGCAGCATCCCTGGGGCATCTCCTCCCACCCTGTCCCTGATGGCCAGCTGGGCCTGCAATGCATAGAAATAGGTCTTTTCTTCCCACCCAGCCTTTTTTTTTCCAGGTGAAATATTGGCAGAATTAGAAGTGAATTGACCCTTCCTTCTGCCGTGGAAAGGAGGGTCAGGGGCATGAATCTAGACAATGGCCATCTTGGTTTCTGCTGCTTGGGCTTAGCTCCAAGAGCCTAGCAGGAGGGCGATGGAGGCATGGCAGATGCGGGGATGGGCAGGAGTACTGAATTGTTTTTTGAGGCAGTGTGTGCTTGTTTTGTAGAAGAGACCATTAATTTTTTTATATATTTTTTTTTCCACAGGAGCACATTGGTTTCAATGAAATATTAATGGGAAAACAGTTTCTCTGATCCAGCAGCAAACTTTCAATAAGTGAGTGACCAAACCACAACAACATATTGCCCCATGCTTGGGGCACTGACATAGCACTCAAAAGACCTAAATTCTAATCCTGCAGAAGAGACTAGAGCAGAGAGCTCATACTACATGGCAAATCCCCTGCAAAAGATATTTGCTTTTTAGGTTGGCTCTCCAGCACATTGTCTTTGACCCGAAATCCCATCCCAGACCTTGGCAGCCTTCCCAGTTCAGGTTTGATGGAGACTTTCCAGCAAGACATTTCACTTTTGACAAAAATAAACAAACAAACAGGCTGGCAAAAAAATATTTTATTTAGCGAATTCCCTGATCAGCCTATTGGCTGTCTCCATCCCATCCAAAATCTGCTTCTGTTCCTGCAAATAAAGCCTGCAGGCACCCTCCTTTGGCTAGCTACAGAGCTGCTTGTGCCCATACATCCAAATGGATAGAGCTACAGCAGTTAGGCATCTGGTTCTTCCGAGCTGCTGGTACCGCTGGGCTCCTGCGGGTAGGTATGCCCTACTAAGTCTCTCTGCAGAGGAATGATTTGAGCTTAGTCCTGGACTGCAAAGTTCCCAAGAGGGAACAACAACTTGGAGGTGATGGAGAAGGAGCAGCCCTTTGCCTGGGGGACATCCCAGGGAAAAGCAGACAGACCGTCCTTCCTCACCTCTCTCTGAATAGTCACTGATTTGTAGTGTTGCACGTTTGATTAGAATCATAGAATCATTGAATAGTTTGGGTTGGAAGGGATCTCAAAGATCATCTAGTTCCACCCCCCTGCCATGGTCAGGGACACCCTACACTAGCCCAGGGTGCCCAAAGCCCCATCCAACCTGGTCTTGAACACTTCCAGGGATGGATCTGCAAACCTCTCTTGGTTTGAAGGGCTCTGGCAACAGAGGAGGGAAGCACCGATGACACAAGTAGCACTGCTACAGTGGGGTGAGACCTTAGGGAGCCAGAGATGATGAGCTACAGGTACCAGGGGGGTCCCCAGTGTCACAAACGCATCTGCAGGGCTGCTTCAGGTCATGTCAGCCCAAACCAGTACCTGCTCTCCGCTGTGCCAGGGAAGGGAGCTCACAGAGCAAGTGTTTGTGCCAACTGTCTTTGTGTCACCTGGAATGATCCCAGCATCCCACTTAGAGCAGCTCCAAGGCTACATGGCTCTGCTGGAACATGACAGTGGTATGGCGTGACTGGGATGTGGCATTTCTTGCTTTGCCTGTGTAACTAACAGCACACCGCAGAGGTTCTGTGAAAGCCTGATGCCTCACCCTTATCTTTTTGCATTTCCCTCGTGTCAGACAATGAAAGTAATGCAGTTGGGTTTGTTCTTGCGGCGAGCTGCTTCCTCTTTCAGTCCCTTGGAGCTCCAAACTGTGGTTTCATAAGCAGCTGGAAAAATTTACTCCTTTATGGGCAGCTCCCTCCACTGGAATTTTACCTGAATATTGTGGAGCCCTTTCCTGGCATCCAAGGATGAGGAGAAAAATAAAGATACCAAGAACAACTTGTTGACACCTAAATGCACTGAGTTGGAAAGGGTGACATGCCAAAGCACTGTGATTTAAAACTGCAAAATGCCTCAGGGAAGATCAAGAAATGGAGGATAAGATGGACATGGAAATATCTAGAGGGCTACACAGAGAACACGGAATAGAAGAGCAAGTAGTAAATACAGAGAGAAGAACACCTCAAACACTGTTATCAGGGGCTGGAACATGAGCAGTGTGGACACACTTAATTTTGCAATGCTCGGTGGTGCCATAGCTCCTCTGTGCTTCCTGCTGCACTCATCACTTGGTGGGAGAGCTTCAACACATCTTTCTGCCACTTCCTGCTGCTGCTGGGTCACCCAAGGTGACAGTACAGCTGATGGCAGCATTTGGAGGGTCACTGTTTTGAGGAACTGGGCCAGCCTTTCCTCAAACAGGCTCGTGCTAATCTGCCTCCCCACCAGCACCAACAAAACCGGATCTATTAGCAGAGTTTAGACTAACTATATTTGGATAAGGAGAGGCAGCGGCAGTGTCCTGCTTCCTTTTTCCTCTCCAGGTCAGTCCTGCTCCTCATCCAGAGCACACAGAGCTCAGAAATGCTGCCTGCTCCAGCTGGGTCTGCTCCGCCATCAAAAAACCCTCCAGATCAATGCCTCGCACAATCAGGTGAGGCACTTCCCTGCACAACATGGTTTCCCCCAGTTTTCGGAATGGCTGAAGCATCCCCAGCTGCAGAGTTGCTGTGCTCTCCCCGTTACTAAGAACAGCCAGCGTGAAGAAACATCAAAGGGGACTTTCCAGTCTGTACTTCCTAAAACACAGCACTAGGCAACAGCAGATGGGAGCTGGCATTATTAAATATGCATAACCTCGCGGATCACAAGGTAGCACTTAGCTATCCTCTAATTAAAAGGCAGCTGCTTCCTAATACAGTGGAAAAAGCCTGCTAGAAGACACTAGATTTTCCCTGTCTGATGGCTGATGGATGAGGAGCCCTGTAGCTCTTTCCTGCCCAGCTCAGAGATGCCAAAGGGACCCTTCAACCCTCGGCAGCCTCCTTCCACAGCTGCTGGGGGTCTCTCCTCAAGAGACCCTCCAACCAGGCAGATAATTGGGATCTCACTTGATTTTCTAAGCCAGTACTGAAAAGGTTAATGCTGAGAATAGGTGGAAGCACTTTTGGACGTCCATGCCAGCTACAGAGCTGCTTCCTGCACAGAAGAGTTTGGACTGAATAAAAGAAATATTGTTGTACTGAATCAGTCCCTCTAGACATGAGCTCTGGCTTCCCACTGGTTATTTTCATTAATTACATTTGTATTCATGGAACATGCAAGGGTCCCAATCATGGTCCAAGATCCCAGTATGCTGGGGTCTGAACAGACAAATGAAACTAGACAGAGTCTCCTCCAGAGAGCTTCAAGTATGGAAAAAGAGATGAGACGACTGCAGCCAGAGAGCCACAGGGTGCAGTGAGATTGTCTTGGCCTGGATGGGGCTGTGGACTGAACATATTTTGGGGCACCACCGTGGTATTGCACACCAGCGTGAGGCCAAAGTGTTTTGTGTATCATTCCCATGTGTCTGGGATACAGAAAGCCCACGGGGATCCTCAAAGTGATTTTCCTCCAGAGGATATGTTCTGATCCATGGGCTCAGAGAGACAGGGTTTGCCCCCCAGGCTCAGCACCCCCTTTTTCCCCAATGCAGAGAGCAGCTGGTGAAGGAGGTATTGCACCAGCTTTTAGCACCTTGGCACCTAAGTGCTGACCAGAGTCCAGGAGTGCGATCCAGAGCATCCCTCTTTGCACCCCAATGATGAGCCTTCCAGAGGACAGAGCAGCTTTGAGATCCTATAGGAGGGAACTGCATACAGGTTCTCATGCTCAGCGCTATCCTCTATGGCATTGTGGGATCAAAGAGACACTGACTCACAGTCAGCAAGATGCAGATTGCATGTTAAGTGGCTGCACACAGCTCCCAAATGAAGCTTCCTCTTAACAAGAACGAAGTCATTAGGGATGAGCCAGTTATTTATGCTATAGAAGAACAGAGACGATGCTGAGATAATATTCAGAGGTGCTTCCCATTCTAGCAATAATGAATCACAGCCTCTCCCCTGCCTCCTACTTTTTTGCCCCAGTTCCCAGCGCCTGGCTGACAACATTTTCTGGTGGCCAGTGAAGATAATGTGCGCCCCCTGCCCTCTTCCACCAGCTGTGAAACAATATCTGACAACCAGGCATGGGAGGAGAGAGACAGGGAGGGAAAAAAAATCAGCTTTGAATGATATATATTTTTAATGGAAAAATTAAAAAGCAAACAAACCCTGGATCTATTTCAAAGCCAATGGGATGAAAAGAATTTGCGGTATAAATATACCAGGTTTTTTTTTCCTGCCTTCCTATTTATACCATTTCAGCGAAATCAAGGGATAGATTCTGCCCAGTATCTCCCAGCGCCACAGAGCCTTCACAGGTAATCACAGGCACCCAGGAGTGTGCTTGGTACTTAAGGTAAAGCACAGCTAGAGGCTTTGCAGGAGCAAGGCCCGAGCTTGTTAGTACATCTCAGATACTCACACGGTAGGTGAGGCAGAGAGGGCTACAGTGATTTTTGCATAATCCCTCCCAAGGATGTGAGCTACTAAAGCTGCAAATATTTGTCAAAGGTAAACAAAGAGAAAAGGGTTACTTAAGATGAAATAATGCACAGTGAGGAGCCATCCTGGAATGAATTTAAGAGGGAAGATAGACTGAAGCATGGATTAGAGTCTGCTGCAGAGATCAGCTCCAAGGAGCGAGGCTGGGATCTCATGAGCTGCAGCACTTAGCCCTAATGGGGATCCCAGGTGGAATACGCCGTGTTTCTCTGGTAGCTCCTCTGATGATCAGGGGAGTCCTCTCCTCTTGTGTATGGGGTTGTTACCGCCTGGGCAGAAGCTGTAAGATGGAAAGCCAGATCTCCTGTCTCCCCGCTCACAACTCCCCAGTTCGGAGGGGCTGGCCAGACAAGCAAAAAAAACCCCGAGGTAGTTAGCAAGGCACTGGGAGATGAAGCCCTTGGGACATCATGTCATCCCCGTAGGACTAGAGGGAAAGTACTAAATTCCCAGATCAAAACAACCTTTTTGTCTGGTAATAGCAACCTGATGCACATCCCTTGCTTTGCACACGTAGGTGAGCTTGCACATTTCCCTCTCCACCAGGTTCCCTTTACCCTTCCCACCAGGTTAGATTTCAAATACACTCACTTCTCTCTCAACAGTAATCCAGGATGCAACGTATATATCCTGACCAGCTTCCCTGCAACCGGAGGCAGGAGAAAAGATGTGGAATTTATGAGTAACCTTTTTGTTTTTCTCCTGTGAACTGTTTTCAACATTTAGAAATCATTTGAATATTATGCAAATTGAAGTGACTTGGCTTCTAAATATCATGAAAAATGCCCACTCCGGCAGTCTGTGCCATATGGAAATTACCTCTGCTGAGATGTTGTGAAATAAATCACCATTAAGGGAAGGATGGATTGGCCAAAAGTGAACAGCTGACACGCAGGAAGCAAGGTTTGTGGTACACTCGTTGAGTCTGCAGGTCGCCAGGACCCCCCCGGGCGGATCCTGCTCCGAGGGGAGGACAGGGCACTCACACAGCAGAAGGGCACCCCTCCACCACGGGCAGGCAGGTTGCCCCAGTGCTTTCCATGCTCCCAGTTCAAAGACAAGTCACGGGAAGCTGCTGGTTCACATCCCTTTCAGCAAAACTGTGTGACTTCAACTTGAGATGCTCGGGAAATGATTCAGCTGGAACTGCTAAACAAGCTGATATGTTGGGCACCAAGTCAGTCTCCTCGGGAAACAAAGAGATGGCGATGGTTGAACTGCAGTCTGGCGTCATGAGCACAGACGATGATTGCTGTCAGGCCTGCACCATCCACCCATCCACACGTCCATCCACCCGTCCATCCATCTGAACTGCAAACAGAGAGACGGTGCCCATGCACACAGCCTAGCGACGTCAATGAGACCCAAGAGGGAGGATGCAGGTATAAGTGCTAACAGCTAGGAGGAGATTGGAAGAGAGTGCAGAGGGACTCATGAGTCCCCATGAGCATGAATCAAGGCAGGAGCAGGAGAAATGTGACCAGCCTTGGTGCAGCTGTGTCCAAATATAGTGGAAAAAACTCTGCTAGAAGACACCAGATTTTTCTCACATGTTGGGAGGCAGAGGAGGAACCTTTCCTGTGGAAAGGGATGGGGAATCCACACCATGGGGATGCTTGCATTCAGGGCAGGACCTGCACTGGGGTGCAGTGAAGCCCATGGGACCAATTGTGTTTATTCTTACCACGGAGAATAAATATGTCTGTTTAGCCCCCTGCATTTGACATAAACACCCTAGGAAAAATCTACTACAGAAGTAATTGACTCTCTCAGCTCTATAGAACCATTAAGGAGATTTTCCACAAGCTCAGAGAGATTCCAGGTTTTTTAGACACAGGTAAAAACTGTGTTATTTACATACATGGGATAGAATCATCAGCTCAGTCTGCACATGGTAAGTGAGATATAAACAAGATGAAAACTGATCACAGGTCACAAGTCCGGGTTGGTTCTGGCTTTGCTGAAACTGCCCAAATTGCTCTGGGCTTGGGTAAGCTGGATCTGTGAAAATGCTCAGGAGAAAGAAAAGAAAATGGTTTGGAGGTTAGGGGTACAGCAATAGTGGGTGGCCCAGAAGCTGAGGACAGAAAGAAAGGAAAACCTGTGGTCCAGCTGCAGGTCCACTGTGGAGCTAAATGCCCCAGTGTGTACTGAGGCTGTTGTATACGATGGGAAGGTGTTTGGCCCTGTTCTCCATGCAGGAATGATGAATGAGCAGTTGAGTAGATGGTGCAAAAAGACTTTGAACAGCCGAAGCCAGGTATGGCTTCAGGAAAATATGCCCACAGGGGTGAAACATTCTCAGCGGGTATGGGGAGAGACACCAAATCCAGGTGAGGGGGAGGAGTTTTGGAACTAATGCTTCTTTCAAAGGAAAGAGAGATTTGGATGGACATCCCCTCTTCAGGAGCTACGTAACCCTTGGAAGAACCCCTGGTAAAAGCATCTCCTGGTAGCAGAAATTTGGGAGCTCAGCAGACAAGTGATGGATGGACAGGTTTGCAGGCATCCAGTGCTAAAACTGGAAGCTGTAACCACTGCCTGTGCCCCAACAGTACTCAGATATATAGAAATAGAGGTGGAGCAGTGAGCAGGGCTCAGGGTCTCCTGAGGTGGGCTAGCACCAGTGGGTGAGCCAGGATGCAATCCCTGGCCTCAGTGCCGCCACTGATGAGACGGCAAGTGCTCAGGGCTCTGGGCAGCACTGCAGAGCTTTTCTCTGGGGCTGGCAAAGCTGTTTGAAGTTAGGAAGTGCTCAGTAAGTGCTGAGGATTATCAGGCAGGTATTTCTGTGCTCATTTGGTAATGAAAAGCTTTGCATTCCCCTGTAACTGGAAGCCCCTTTGATGCAGAGGACAACAGCGATTCTCTGCTTCATTAAATCCCATTATAAACATCCCCCTGCTCTGCTTTAGCAGCTGACTCCGATTGAAATTCGGTCTGCCCAAACCATCAGTGGAACTGAATTCCCCCCCCCACCCTCCCCTGCCTCCAAGTCATGAGCTGTATTTTCTGCAGTACCGTTTTACTGGGAAAGGCGAGGCAGGAGCCTCCCCAGAGAGCACCCCTA
>VWZZ01006294.1:104593-122956 GCA_013399095.1 Psophia crepitans | reverse complement strand
CCCCCCAACAAGCAGCAGGACGCTAAGTTGACTGCAGGCAGTGAATCAGAAATTGTAATTCTGTTCCTTTTCATCCCATGGGAATTCTACTCCCTCCTGACACAGGCTGGGTGAAAACAGTCCTTCCCAGCTCCACAACCCGGGGGTTAGACCCAAATAAAGGGCTAGAGAGACGCAAGAGGAGAGGGGCTCTGGAGTCTATTTTCTGTTCCTTTTCTGCCCCCACAACATCCAGCAGGCAATATTGCCTTATAAGGCAGAATTTCTGACGCACTGGGAAGGGGAAAGGTTTATTTTGAGGTTTCCAGCAATGGTGTGAAATTCAAATTTCATTCAATAGCAGCTGACACGCTCAAGTATTAATTGATTTTGCTGCAAGGCTCCCTCATGCCACCTCGCTGCCTTTCCCCCCTCCCTTTCACAATGTGCCTGCCCAACACATTTTCCCATCGTTTCTGAGCAAACTCTGTCCCAGGACCCCAGAATCTCCCCTGATCTCTGTCCCCTCTCCCTTCCACAGCTGGTTCCTCTCATCTCCTTTATGTCTCCCTTGTGCTGTCACTGCTTTTTACCTTCTCTGTCCTTTCCTGTTGCCCACCTGAGGTGGCATCACTACCTTGTTATCTCCCATTTTGTCTGGAGAGTCTTGACCTTTTCTCTCCCATGTACCACTCCACCCTGCTTCCAGTGTATTGCACAGGTCCTTCAAACCATCTTTGCTACACTGCCCACCAGAACAGAGTCTGACCGTGCTGGCAGACCAAAGAGCAAATAATCCAGAAAAGGCAATAAATAATTTGTTTTCTGGTAGCTTATAAAGCCATGATGAAGATTACTCTGCGCTTGTATGGTCTTCACACACCTCATTCGCTTCCTCCTCTCGCTTGGTGACTTATGCTTTAAAGTTCCTATGGGATGGAGCTCCAGAGCTGCTGGAGCACCGAGTGAGATCCTACAGTTGTCCACAGGCTGATGAGCTCCTGCCAAACACATGGTCCTGCACTCACACAGTCCTTTCCTGATGCTGGAGCACGGCGTGGCTTCTGCTGTGTGGTTTCAGCCTTGCCATGTGCAGCCTTTACCTCCTGCACTCATGATGATAAGCTATGGGAGACCCACCACTGTGTGTGAGTCCATCAGGATTTTCCTGGCACAAAGGGTTTCAAGGACTTTTGGGTTTTTAGGCAGTACCAACTTTACAGAAAAATACAGCTTAAAGAGACATAAGCAGCTAGGGAAATCTTGTGTTCAGGGCTGGTTGAGTGATGGGTTTCCTCTGAATGAAAATGTGGATGGAAAGTAATTTTAATGTTTCCCCAAGCATTTTCTATTCTTCATTAAAAAATTAAAAAGGGTGGGTTTTTTGTTAAAAATTCAAAAATCTGCACAAAGAGAAACTTTGAAAAAAAAAAGTAGTAGTTTAGTAAAAAATATTCAATTCTCCATCAAAATATAGCTTAACTGGGGAAATATTAACCAGCTGTAACGATATTGGATCAGGAGGGAAATAGCTGCAGATAGAATCTTATTTCTTGGAGCTGACTTTTCAGCAAAACTCTCAAGTTTTTCCTGTCTAAAAATTTCATTTGAAAATGTGATTTTGTATCCCCACAGGAATTCAGGTACCTTCTGAAATCAATTCGGTTTAGTCAAGAATCCAACTTTCCATCCAGAAACAGTTTGGACATAAAATACTTACCTTTCTCTCCATATTTCAAGTGACACCCTCTTCCCCTCCTCCTCCAGTTCCCTGCTCTGCACATCACAGAAACTGCTGTTGAATTTGTTCTGAAATACTTGTAGTCCCTGAAGAGGTCATTAAGTAGTTCTTGGTCTTTATCCGCCCCTAGCTGTTTTCTTTTTTTTTTTTCTTTTTTTTGCGTGATGAAAGTCTTACCTGGGTGGATTGCAGTTAGGCACATGGACTTCCCGTATTTACCGAGACTTGGAGCTATAATGAGTATAATAGTCTCCCTCAAATATTGATTGTTATCAAATTAGTTGCATATTAATGGTATGGGCCTGAAGGAACTGTTTTTGCTATAAATCTTTGGGCACCGTTCTGTGCACGGAATAATTGATGGCATGTTATAAATGTTTGATTGGCATGACTTCGCGATGGTGCATTACAAAGCATGAGCTGTGCTAGTTGTTCCAAGTGAATTCCTGTTAAACACCAGACCACTTTACACTATGGACACCATCAAGAGAGCTGCATAAACAGGTTTTAGGCTTTTCAGAGGTTTCCCTGATCCCTGCATCTGAGTCTGTGCAGATTCTCATAATACCCAGGCTGAGTTCCCAGGACACCAAGGCAGTGGACAAAGATGCCCTTAGTAGTCCCTAGGAAGAATCCACATGGATTGTCCACATCCAACATTTCATGTTTCCTTAATATCAAAGGGACTGTTTGCTCATTTCTTAATCTGACTTTTTCTGAGAGCAAAATCATCCCCACTTTGTGATTAAAAGAGAAAATGCTGACACTTTCGTGCTGCCACCAAAGGTTTTACAGAGAAGCCCTGCCAAAGGCAAAGATCTGGTCAGCTGGGAACCCCTTGCCCTGCGCAGAGGGTTTTGGCCTCAGGCTTCGAGTATGGGGGCTCCAATACAAATGTATAATTGGAGAATTAGGTGCCGCATGAGCAAAAAGCAAATAGCAAATGCCTTTTTCACAGGGTCTTAAAAGCACCGGAGAGGTGGATTCATATAAAAGATAATGAACCATGGTATATTTGTTACAAAGCTAAGCAGCTAATCTGACATCCCCATGAAGCGACTGCTGTGTTTGCTACTGCTGCTGACGGGGTAATGTGCTGTTTGCTAATGAGATTCTGTACCAGGGTGTTTACCAGGAATCCCGTTCAGCACGAGTTCAGTTTGAATGAGTGTCAGTCCCTGAAAGACCCTGACTACTATCACGAGTAGAGGCAGTTGCAGTAGTACCGTCTGGTGCCTCGTGCCCCAGCCGTGCACCAGGACCATGGTGCTGCATGGCATACAAAGATAATGGCAGTGGAAACATCACAATTTGAATGGCTCAGCACTTCAGTGCTGGCGTTCACCCATGCCCTCTGGCTTTGATTGCACTGACTGCCTCAGCTGCCTTAGGGCTCAGAAAGAAAAATGCCCCTTCTCTTTGGAGAGTTGTTCCCCTGAGTTGAGGGATTAGCAATGGCCTTTGGGAAACTACCACTTCCACATGACCATCACCTCCCACCCGATGCTGGGACCATAAGATGGATATGCCTGTAAGACCTGTTGGTGATGGAGCCAAAGCAAGAACATGCCTAGTACCAGAAAAATTGGAATTTGCTTGCTTTGCCTTCAAGCAGTACAGCCATATCCATGCAGCTGAATCACAGAAAGGGTACCCTCAGACTGCAAGGACTCCAGAGCTGCCACAAGGCTGCGTCCCATTTAGCTGATCCTGCTTGCAGGAAGAACCAGTGACTCGCGTCTGAAGCTTATTTGTTTCCCTTGGCTATGAAGAGTGGTCCTGGATGACCCAGACACATGGACCTTTATTGGAGCCATCTCCAGGTAGTAGAGCTGGATCCCATCTTCAGTGTTTGTGTCTCCATGGAAGTTTGGATTTGCCATACTTTCAAGCATGACAACTCCCAGCATATCTGCTAAAAAAACCCCACAAACAAATAAATAAACAAAATGAAACAAAACAAAACAACCACAATGAGATTCCCATCTGCAGTTTGGACTAACCCTGGCCCAAGAACCCCTGATGGCAACTGATGTTCCCCATTCAGCTTCATCCCCACTCTGCAGGCTGCCATCAAATCCCTTCCTGTGAAGCTGGAGTATTCTCTGCCCGTATGAGAGAGGATTTGCATCTCTTTTCATCCTTGCTGCCCTTTCCTAAACTTTTTTTTTTTCTCATATCAAGACTACAGTAGTCTTCTTGATATGAGATGACCAGAAAGGTGCATGGCCTTCAGGGTGCAAATGCTCCCTGGGTGTTGCACTTCATGGTCCTTATTTCTCACACTCACCAAGTGCCCTTTGCTTTGTGCTGATCAGAGTGCACTAATACCTTCACAGCTATATGAAGGTCTTCTCCTTGACCAGCATGAGCTACTTTAGAGCTCGCCGTTGTACTAATGTGGAACAGATTAATTTTTGCTTTCTTTTGCCTTTATCAACACTTGTATGTGCCTTGGAACTCCCAGCCCTTCTGTATCATTGAATATCACTCCATTTCTTCATAGAAGAATGAAGCATAAAGCCAGTTTCAGCTTTGACTGCTCTCAGTAACAACAGATCATATGCAAATGCTGTCTCCTTTCGATTTGCTCCCTTTTCAGGTAGCTGAGGAACATTATACAACCCAAACCTCAGCACAGACCTTTGAGGAACTCTACTGGCAACAAGTTTCATTTATTCCTGCTCTTTATTCCTCTTCTTTAACCTATGGCATGTTCCCACTTACGCCAAGGCAGCCGGTTCTTGAGTAGCTCCTAATGCGAGAGCTTGCAAGATGCATTTGGGAAATCCATGTGTGGTATATTGAGCTGGATCACCCTTCTCTAGACACTTGTCAGTTCCTTCAAAGGGCTCAGATGAATGTCTGAAGCATTTCTTCCCACTGTACGTCCACGACTACTAATTTATTCTGCACTACAGCTTTTTCCAATTTTCCCGGTGCAGAAGTCATACTTACTGCTCTGTGCTTCCCCAGGTTCCCTGGGAGTTTAACAATTGGCATCTCATTTGCCACCTCCTATTCCTTCGGCACCGAGGGCAATTTAAGCAATAGGTTACAAGCCACAGTGAGCAGCTCAGCAATTTCATATCTGAGCTCCTTTACAATGCTTCTGTGAATACCAGCTGGTCCTGACAATTTGTCATTATTCACTTTATCGATTCAATCTAAAATCCTCCCTACTGACACTTCAGTCTGAGGTTGTTCCTCTGACCTGTCTCTCCCACTACCCAAAGCCCCCAGTGAAGGACTATCTCCATATTCCAGTGCAAAGAACTAACAAGAATTTTCCACTGTCACTTTACCTTAACAAGCACTTCTCCATGCTTTGGTCACCTCTTGGCTCCTCCAGGTCTTCAGCAGGTTTCCTGATGGCCTCTCCTTACCAGGACTATTAGCTGCTGAAGGACTGAGCAGAACTGAGGATTAGATAAGGCTTTGCCTTTTTCTGCTTTTTCTTTTTTTTTTAATTTTTTTTATGTGAGCCCAAATGCCCAGCCAAGTAATAGGATGTCCCAGTGAGGAGCTGCATGAAAATAGTTCCTTCAAGCTGGCCTTTGCAGCCAGCTGGGACAGCCTCAATCAGCCACGCATGAAAGAAACAGGCTATATCATCTGCCTAGATTTCCTACCAGTCCCTTGTGACAAGGCTTGGAAATTAAGCATATGGCAGACAGGAGCTTTTTAAAGAGTTTAAGAAGTCCTATGTAGTTGTCTTTTAGTTTTGAATTTCTTCACCATAAAGTAAAAGAAACCTTGGGGGTAAAATGTAATTCTTCCCCTAATGCTACCTATTCTGTTGGGCATCCCTCCTGCGAGCAGACCCTTCCAGCAGAGCATGGAATTACCTGCAAATCCAAACCAGACATTTTCCTAGCCTCAAAAGAGTGTGTATGTCTCATTCAGATCCAGCTTGGCTGAGGGACACTGAGGAGGGGAGTGAAACAGATGTACAGCTTTTAAGCACGATAAACGCAACCCAGTCTCCATGATGGAGATCATTCTTGGCCCTCCACTCCATCATGGTATTTCTAAAAATGGCCAAAGTCCTTCAAAGACTGGGAAAACCTCTCCCCTCTACCAGACTGCATTTAAAACACAATTCTGAGCTCCTTTTCTAGCCAGGACCATGCCTTTCTGGTGCATGAAAGTCTGTAACCTACAAATAAATGTTACTAGAAGAGCTTTCTGCACCTATTTATAAGGAGGAAAGACCACTGCTCACTGCTTGCCGTGACACTGATTTTATGCTCTATTCTGCGTAAGCCCCTTTGACCTGGGTGCTGAGCACACTACACAGGCTCCTGCAATAAAGGGTTAGGACTGGCATGAGCGGGGAGCTGCAAGAGCTGCACCGTACTAGCATCAGATGGATAGCCATTACTCAGGCTTCTCATTAATGTTTAATGAAGAGGAATGCTTACTGAATTGTAACTGGAAAGAAACCACCTGGACTATTAAAGACACTGTCCTGAGCCTTCAACCTGCTCCATTTCCGAGGAGACTGCGAGGGTGAGTGGGTTGCAGCAGCAGAGGTAGGCAAGGGGAGAATCTGCCCACCTTGTGATCACACACATTCACCCACATTCCTCATACTCACACACAGACACACTTCTGGATCTGCTTGGTCAGCAGAGCTGGGAGCTTGTGGAAGTCCCTGTGGCACGAGGCAGCACCATGCAGAAACCCAGCACCACGATGATGTGCATGTACCGGGATGCTGTTGGTGGAAACCACAGCCTGAAGGTCCAGCCACAGGAGCTGTATCTAACCCTTTCCCAGAAAGAGCTGCAAAACAAGGACGTGTTTTGCAGTGCTCACTCCAAATGGCTACTGAATGATGCTTTGGCCAAAAGCAGCTTTAGCTGTCCGCACGGGTCATGGGTGCCCTGTAACAGAGCAGAAGCCAAACGTCCCAACAGTGGGTAACTGAGCAGTGAAACAGCCTCAGCTGCAGACTTCAGACCATTTGCCACCTTGTGGGTAAATGCTGCTTTTTGTCTGTCTTGATTTTGGCCCAGAAGGGTGAGAAAGGCCCTTTGGTGGGGGGCAAGGCGGCCTTTGCAGAATGGTGCTGAGGAACGTGTGCCTTGGTGGTCAGTGCCTTCCACCTCCTGGGTTTCCAGTCATGGCTTTTGCTACCATATCAATGTATTTGTGGGGATAAACTTCCCTTCCTGAGTTATACACCTCCAGCACCTCCCCCCCACAGCATCTATTCCTCTGGACAAATTTGCCATCCCTGGCTTAATAAAAGAAACATTCAGAGCGTTAAATGCAGCCCCAGCAGCGTGAGAACCTCCACACAAATTCCAAAATGTCACTTTGAAAGTTAGCACTTCATCTTTTTTAGCTGCGAAGGGTAAAGATCCTCCTCAATGCAAATTAGCACTGCAGCAAAGATGCCAAACCTTCTTTTCCTCCCCCAGTCGTGGTAAGATTCAAGATTGCCGCATGATTAAGCCCTGGCAGCTTTCCCTCCCCTCCTTTTTCTAAAACAAACATTAAATTATTAAAATAAATGTAAAAAACCCCTTATGCTACTGAAATCTGGATGTTAAGGATCAAATGGACCAAAGTCAGAATATAGGAAATCAAAAGGTTATAGAGAAATATCAGCTCTTCATCCTTCATTTCACAGACTTTAAATCAGTATTAAATGATTGCATTAAGAAGGCAGAATACTAGAGGGGGGAATTGGGTGAAATTTTGTAGGAATACTTTAGTCAGTGAAAATGAAAATGTGTTAACAACAAAATGTTTTGCAAATCCATATTTGTTTTGCAGCTTGTGCATTTATTAAAGACATTTGGGCAATGTCATTTTCTTTGGTTTCCAATCATTGTGCTTTTTATAGTTTGAGGTTAATTAAAAAAAAAAAAAAGGATGATGTTCCAATTTTAAACTGAAGTGTTTGCGGTTTGTCAAGCAAATTTTCACTTCACCCCCCAAAAAAGTCTCCCTTGAGTTTCTGGTTTTCCAAAAATTTCAGTTTCAGTTTTGCTTTAGCTCGGAATTAAATTCTTCGATTCTATGAAAACCTCTGGGTCTATTGATAAGCTGGGGCAGAGTTAAAGTTTCCACCAGGACCTCTCCTTTTGTATTTTGTAGCTCTTCTATTTGCATCCTAACTTTGAGGAGCTTTTGACTTTTATTGCTACAATCTATTTTAGTAAATATTTAGTCAGCGAGTTAGTCAGAATCTCTTCTTCCTTTCTTCTTCCTTTCAAGTGCAAAGTCCTTTCATGATGAAATCTGCAGTAGTCAGTGCTGGGAACTAAAGGGTACGTGTAGGGACACTCTTCATGCTCAGTTACTTAGTCCTGTTAACAGCCTTTGCCACACTGGAAAATTGTGACGTTTAATATTTTGCCGTAGGCTACCAATGAGCCATGTGTTGGTTGTACCTCTACATCGCTCTCGTTAACTTCCCAGTGCGTTAGCGCTTTCTTCAGGGTCCCGTTGCACTCCTGCCTCCCCAAATGTACTCACCGTCTCTGCTTGGGTTGACTGTGATGAACCAGCGCTCCACTGGAATGTCCATGATGAAGCCCTTCTTCTGAGATTCATGGGTGTGAAGGGAAGTCCCAGCAGAAAATGGGAGAAATAAGAGGTCTTTAAGGATCAAGCCAAATACTTTTAGTGCTGAAGGACATGGGAGGGGATGGAGTCAAAAATACGTGGAAGCACTTTGCTGCGTGCTGTACATTGATGGAGCCTACTGCAACCAGTGTGTAGTCCATGGGAGAATGCCAATGGACATCACCATTGGCACCGTTCACTGCAACCCTCACTTCTCTTTCAGGGCATCTTGGGTAGGGAGGAGAAATCCCGGACTGTGGAAGACAGTGCCCAAGCAGATGCCTTCATAGTACAATACAAATCCCATCTCTTCTTATAAGATCTCCATCACACAGGAAGACAGAAGAGTTTTTCCATGTCCTAGGCAGATGATAATGGAAAAGAAAAAAAAAAAAAGAAAAAGAAAAAAAGAAGGAAGCGAGTAATGCTCAATAGGGTAAGCAAAGCTTCTGTAGCTAATCCTACATTTATTGTGGGAAGAAGCTAAACCAGGTATTTCTCTTTCCCAGGTGCAGAGAACCTTATTCATGCTTCCAAACCTCCTGACAAACCAGGACTTCCAGGCTGAAATCCTAACAGTCACAGCTGGGATTCAGTGAATCAGCCACCAAGTCGCAGAGGAAGAAGAGGAGCTTCCCACACCAAACCTACAAGTGGGATGTGTTTTGGGACTACAGCTGTCCAGTGCCTTTGCTCTGAGCACCCCACTCCTCTGTCAGCCTCAGCTTTGCTTTGCACAGCAGAGACCAAAGCACGGCCTGTGGGAAGGTGAATTCTGACCTGCACGGGTGGCCACTATGGACATCTGCCTTCCTAAAAATGTTTTCCCCTTTAGTCATCTCCAGCTATAGTCACTTCTTTCTTGTCTCCTTTTCCAAACTCAGTACAGCAGCTCTCAAAATTCCAGAGCATTTGGTGAGGAGGGCACAATCCCAGTGCTGTGACTGACCACGATGGCCATGTCTCAGGGCTGGGGAAGCATCAAAAAGCATGACTGAAATTCAGGAATTGTACTAGCTGAGAAAAAATCTGCAGCATTTTCCAAATGAGGATGCCGGAGTCCTGAGGACATGCAGGTGAAGTACTGGACTGAGTGTACGCTGGCATTGAAGCTGGAAGAGCCCAGTAGTGCAGCACCCAGGTATGCGTGTGGGTGAACCATACCCCTCACACCTCAACCCCGGGGTAGGGCATCTACCGCTGTTCTTCCAGTCCTGCACCTGGTGTTCCAGGAGTAAAGCTGGAAACCAGGAGAGGAGCAGGGAAAGGAGAAATTTATCAGCCCGAATTTATACTTCTACAGTCTGGGCACACGCAGCCAAGCTAGAGAAGAAATACAGGTTTCAGCATGCAAGTCACTGCTTTTGCCTACTTAGATATCTCTCTGATAGCAAGATTGATGGCTTTTTGGCAGGGATGATTTCTCGCTGTTGACCATAATGGGACTCTAGATGATTACTCAGATGGAAACATCTCTACTCTGCATCAGTGTTCAGGCAGATGAATCCTGCCAGGGTCCCAATCACTCTGACGCATGCCCGTACACCAGGAGGGAGCACTCTTCCTCACGTGGTTAATGGTTCAGCGTATTGGACAAGTTCAGGAGGATAAAGTCCTGTCCTTCTTGCCCCGTAGCCCAGTGTAGGTTGTGTTGTCCATCCAGCCTATAGCTCTCTCTCAAGTCACAGGAGTGCTGCGTTCCCACCCCAGCTCTACCGCAAGCCGGGTGAGCAGTCATGGAGTAAAACTCCCCCCTCCAATAAATCAGATTAAAAACAGCTCCCCCAAGATAAAACAATTAATTTCTTGTGAGAGAAGGTGTTTCATTTGGCATTTTAACCCAATATCAACTGTTTCATTTTACCAAAAATTTTATAAAGTTGTGTTTTTGGGTTAACCTCAAACAATTATTTTTCTCTGGATCACTGGCCAAATCAAGAAAACAATTACTTGCATATCTCTGCTCATGACAATCAGACAAGGCAGTCTTGCCCTCCATTTGCAAGAACAGCAGAAAGAGGTGAAAGATCTGAGCTGTCACTAACATACAGCCGATGTTGCCAGCTCCTGCCTTCCAGGGCCCAGAAAAACAAGTGATTTTACAGGAAGCAGTAAAGTTAATTATTTCTTGAGCTCCTTTCCCTGGAGCAGTGAGGGAGGGATGGGGCTGTGATTCAGAGAGCACACATGGCTTGGAGATTCACGGAAAAGTGTGCTTTGGTGCTGAGGTTAGTAAAGGAAAATGAAATGCAAGCTAAACCACATGTCACAGACCTCATGGATGTTTCTAGAAAAGTGAGCAGACACAAGCTGTATGACGGTCCAGTGCCTCTATCAAGGGCTGTTCCCAATTAGACTTATCACAGAGGTGATCTAATAGTGACTGATTCTGGTCCAAAAAATGTTAATGATTAAGTATTTGCAGTTTCTTAGAGATGTACAGGTGAATTTTTTATTGGTATATACGCTGGAGAACAGCTCTACTCTTGTTGTTGCCACTTCTTTTAGTAAATGAGTGCATGTAAATTCAGCAAACGGGAAGCAAATGCACTGCAGGTTCAGCGTTGTAAAGGAAAAATGCTTTCCCAGGCTGCTAGCTGCAGGTTCCCACCTCCTTCTTTCCAGCAAGCCCTACATCCCTCCTTCAGGCAAGGCGACTCACAACTGCAGGCAGCACAGAGGATGCCCTGTGCCTGTTCAAGCCACCTATCACTCACAAAGTGATGATGGGGGATGCAGATGCCAGGCAGGATGCATGGCTAGTTTTCTTGTTCTGCAGTCATTCTCAGGTTGATTTCCACTGTGGTTTCCACTATGTCCATTGTTGTGTTTGGTGCAATTTCCTTCTCCAAGGAAAGGGACAATCTGTGGAATAAAATTACCTCTTGGAAGGATGGAGCTGACACCAGCAAGCCTGATCTTCATTTGCCCTTGACTTTTATATCTAGGATCAGGAACAAATTTCTCGTGGTTTGTGAAATGATGTATAGCAGGCAGTACCCAGTAAGCAGGGAATATTTGGGGCTCAGAGTAAGAGAAACATACGTATACAGGCCAGCCTGACATCCCACACAGCTTGACCTTGCTATTTCTGCTTGAAATGTGAATTTATGGCTTAGCATTTTCTCCTTCTTTGAGCAAACTGAAGGATTCGGGTCCACCAAGGCAACACTCAAGATAACGTGGGTGTTGGACATGCCTCTGGCTGTAATATAGGAGCACATATCCTAAATTTCATTCCTAAAATGCCAACTCAGGCTGCTGCCTGAAAAACTCTGCTGCTTTGGACTTTGTGCAGCCTCAGTGCTTTGGATTTCTCTGCAAGATCGAGCCTTCCAACCTGGACCCCACAGTGCACAGCTTCAGTGTGTCTAATTTTTCAGTGGTTCTAACAAAAAGGCCAGAACTTCCTAAATAGCTAACATTATCATAAATTGCAGTCTGTGTGTCATTTTCAGACTCAGCCTTCCATGCCTGCAATTTCCTACCACTGAATCTTGATCTGTCCTTATCTGCAAAATTAGACACTGTTTTGTTATCAGTAATCTGCACCCTATGGGTGGATTTTTATGCTGTGACTATTATGCATAAACTTCACTTTAATAAACTGGAAGATGGAGCTCCTTCTGTTTGTCACACTCAGGCAGGTTTTCCAAACCTTGACTCATCCTTGCAAGTCTTTGTCTACCTTTTCCGGCATGACAACATATGTTAACAATGTGGGTATCAGATATAGACCCAGTAGTTTATCTTGCTCTCCCTAATATTGTATGCAGAAATCACACCACCTCGTTCTATCCAGTTAACATTTCCCTATGAAATAATTTTTGGCTCATGGTCACCATCCCAGTTTCCTTATCTTAGAGTGAGCTTCCAATCAGTGGGTATCTCAAATGACCTCCAACTCATTGGTGGGGTCATGGTTTTACAATTTCGCTATCACAAGTGTGGTCTGTGCTCTCTGTGCCTTGACTTAAGCCCATCTGTCTGATGGGTTACGTTGCATATCGTTCACTTGAGCCTGCCTGACAGGATTAGCCCCTCATAACTGACCTGCCACCTCTCAGCTTTTTTTAAGACTACTGTCCCTCATTCCAGCTCAGCGGTGAAGGTGTGGAATGGTTTGGGGCTGAAGACAGACCACACCAGAGTATCTAGGAGAAGAGGGTGGTGGGCAGCTCGCTCTGCTGGGGCTGTGCAGCCTGGGTGGGGATTTGCTACCTGGCATGGTCCAAGATTTGCCACGTGGGATGACGCCACAGGGGAAGCAATGACATCCTGACCAGCTTCCTCATCAAGACGAGAGGAAGATTTTAAGTGATTCCTGTGTGCTTTGAGAAAGAAGCTGCTAGTTACTGCATAATACAGGTTTTTTTCCTCTGCTGTCCTTATGTTTTCCATCATCAGTGAAGCGTGGCTTTTGCCAGGGTACTCGATTCTTCCCCTGTCAGTGGAGAAGAGCAAGTCACAGAGCACCTGGCCAGTTTACTCACCGCTTCGCAGACTTTTGGAGGAGGACTGAGCCACTTGACAGATAAAAATTTACAGCCAGCCCCCGGTGCTGCAATCTGGTGCCTGCAGTGCTCACGGAGAGCTGTTCCCTTCCTATGATAAAGCTATCAGAGCCTCAGTGTGGGCTCTCTCTGCTCTTCACCCAAACCAGGGTGGACAGGGCTGTTGTGTTTACCACACAGGTGCAGGTGTGAGATTTGGATGCTCTACAGAAAATGCGTCCAGCAGCTGGAGAAAGATGCACCAGAGGAATTTCTAGCTTTGCTTCGAGCGGGATAGTGAGACAGGCAGAGCAGCAAAAACATTTTGCAGCTTGCTGAGTGCATCACCACTGGGGTATGATTAATGAAGGCCCAGCTGCAGTGGGACGGACACGTGGCTCAGACGGACACAAAAAACACCCCAGCCATTCCAAGAACTCCCAAAAAAAGTGCACGTCAGCCAGGTCTTTTGAATTACCGCTTGCAAAAAGGTAACAATACAGCAGCTCCTTGGTGGAAGACTTGTGCAGAAACAGCAGCCCTGGGAAAAGAAAAAGCACCCAGCGTAGCACCGTTCCTTCCAGCTGCACGGGATCCATCACAGCAGCACCACCGCCAAATCCATCGCTCGAGATCAGGACCAAACCTGGAGAGTATTTTAATCAAAATTCACATTAGGAAAGAAATAGGCTTTTAGGACAAATACCGACTGCAGAGGGAAGTAGAAGTTAATTGGTTTGCAAAAGACCCCATAGCCAAGGCCAGGAACCCAACATGTGCCCCCAACGGGCGAACTGTGGGTCAAACAGGAGCTGTAGGCGCAGTCGCAGCCGTTTGCTACTCTTCTTATGGGGCTCCTCCTGCCTGGCGTTTGCAGTGAATGGAGTGGTTGTACTTCCCTGTCACAAATTCATAACCAGAGGGGACTGTTATGCTGATCTTTTCTGATCTCCTGCTGATCACAGAGCAATAGACATCCAGCCCCTTTTTTATGGCTAAAGAAGAACAGATGCTCCAGCAAGATGTTAAATCTTCACCGAAATGCTGTATCTGCACAGAATCCTCCACGTTTAAAGGCTGTGGGATAAACTTTGTCTTTTGCTAAGAGAGCGCTACTCCCCTACTACCCTGTGCTACTCTGAGGGCCCTCGCTGTGCCCCCGTGGAGACGCACGGAGCTCCATCAGCGCTGGCGCAGGGAAGCTTTGCACTGTGATGTACCGTGCGTGGTAAACATGCCTCAACACTCTCACGGTTTTTGTGGCCAGGAGTATTTTGGGGTGTGCGGGGTACGCAGTGCGATGCCATTCACACCGGGAGTTTCTCATCTCCCATGATTTCCAAGCATTCCTTCTCAAAAAACAGAAAAAGAAATATTACGGTGGCTTTCTGCTACCCATCCCTCCAAACACAAGGAATGTGAGTATCGCAAGCGTGTCTAATTCACATGAGTAATTTATGCAAAGTAATAAGTTCCTGATACTAATAAACAGAATAAATACAACTCCCAGAGACCACATTACAACCTAGAATTCATTTTTACGCAGATATGAAACTGTTATGATCAAGTAAGGGGAGAAATAATCTCCATCAATAACACTTCCTTATTTCTTCATTGTTTTATTTGCACAGTGCTACATCTCTGTGTAGTGTACAATCCATCCAGCTGTCCTGGGGATGCCTAAGAAGATATTCCAGCAGGTATTATATTAATCATTTCTCATCACCAGATAGACATTGTTGGAGGCTTTTCTTGTTTCCCTTGCAGCATTAGATCACTTTAGCAACAAGCAGAGTAGGATCTGAACATATTTTCCCCTGTAGATATTAAGACACAGTCTAATTTGTAAAATACATATTTTCACTGTTAATTTCATACTGGCATTCACTGTATAAGACATAAAATGCCATTATTAGGCACCAGTAGCGTGTCTGAATCCAGGAGCTAAAAGACAGTGAAAATACTCTGTGTCACTGGTTGTTTATTTTGATTTTTGCATATTTTTTTTTCCATTCAAATCCAGATCATCTTTTCCCATTATTTCCCAGCCTCTACCATTTTATCATTCATTAAAGGATTTGAGAGCTCAGCATAAACATTTTGATGCACCATCTACTCAGCAGTGTTATTTCTGTGGCTGTGTTCTGGGGACAACCCTAATATCCTACCTTTCAGGCATCAACCCTTTCCTTAAAATGGATGGGGGAAGAAGATCTTCTGATGGGTAACTACCATTTTCCCTCATTGTTTACCTGATTTTCTAAACTTCTTAGCAGCTCTGAAGAGCACAGGCTGTGCAACAATCACCTAAAATTGATGGACTTTCATTTTTTTGACAGGAATTTGGGATTGTCAGTAAATAGGTAAAAAAAAACCCTGATTTAATACTTTGCAACTTTCTAGACTTAGCAAGGACAATATTCGGCTGCATGTACTAAGCAGCACAAATTAGCTCCCTCAGTGGGAATCTCTCTCATGCTCAGCATGGAAAACATCAGTTCCCTTCGGAGGGGAAACACCTACCTCTGCAACTCTTAATTGCAACTGTTAATTGTCGGGCTGGAAGTGCTGGCTGGCTACAGATGGGAGCTGTAGATGATCAAGGAAAGATGAAAAGAGAACAAAGGCAGAAGCCTGTGTGCTTTGGGGGACAAAGCCACGGGGACTGGCAGCCTGGGGACACAGCAGGTCCTTGGCAGAAGGGTCAGTCAGAGGAGAATTTGGAAACACGGCAGGTTATGTGTAAAAGAGCTGAGTTTGGAGACAGAGGGTAGAGTCTGCTGGGGGATGAGCCCAAAGTGTAGAATCACAGAATCTTTAAGGTTGGAAAGACCTCTAGGATCATCAAGTCCAATCGTCACGCCAGCACCACCATGTCTACTAACCCATGTCCCGCAGTGCCACGGCCACACGCTGTTTGAACCCCTCCAGGGATGGGGACTCCCCCCTCCCTGGGCAGCCTGTCCCCAGCCCTGACCACTCTGTTGGGGAAGGAATCTCCAACCTGATCCTTCCCTGGAGCAATTTCAGGCTGTTTCCTCTTGTCCCATCTGCAGGGAATCCCGTTCGGAAGATCTCGCGTTGTACGGTGAGCTTAGACACACCCCTGTGGCTTGCACAGAGCCCCACAGTGGCCACACCCCATNCCCTTGGTGCTGGGGAGCAGAGACCAACCCCCCCTGCCCACCCCTCCTGTCAGGGAGCTGCAGAGAGCGACCAGGTCTGCCCTCAGCCTCCTCTTCTCCAGACTGAAAACCCACAATTCCCTCAGCCACTTCTTGTAAGATGGAGATGTGCTCCTTGGGCTCCCTGGAGCATCTGTGCTCTCTCCTCTTCTTCCACCTTCAAGCTGCAAGCCAAATCTGGGATCAGCTACACAAAAGGGTGTCACAGGAAGGTAAGAAAGGAGAAGTTTGTGGTCTAACCCAGCTGGCTCAAATGCTGGGAGGAACAGTGTGGGGCGTGCATGGAGCTGCAGGCTCAGGCCATCCTTCCAAGGGTTTAATCACACAGGGAGAGACAAATGTGTTTTAATGATGAAAGCTGAGGTGCCAGGGTAGGCTTTTACTGAAAAGGAAGGATGCCATAGCAGTCATCTCGGATACCTGTCAGGGAACCTACAGCTCTTTGCCACATTGTGCAGGTGTTGAGAATAAATTTAACTTGGTTTCTCTCCATCACTAGTCTGAGAAAAATCTTCCAAAATGGCACAGGGAAATAATAACCCTAAAACTGCTAGGAAAACCAAGGAGGTTTCTGACACTTTGCTTTTTGGTTTGTTTGTTGTTTCTTTTTTTTTTTTCCCAATTAAAAGAAGAAAAGAAATCACTTTGCAATTACTTTCATATGAAGGTTTCATTTTCCTCACACAGAGTTTATGATTTTTCGCGTCTCATTTGATCTTTGTCCAGCTCAATAACGTGGGCAAGTGGAGGAGACCTTCTCATTTTTAAAAGGCAAAGCTTTGTTTTTAATTATTCATGATTTCATAGAGAAACCTACCCTTGGAAAAGGTTTGATTTTTTCAGGTGGTATGAGCTGGGAAGCCAATATCCACATGGGAGAAGTTGAGTTTTCGCCATTCTCACAGGTTTTTCGGTGGCCAAAGAGAAGAAAAATCCACACACTCAAGTAAAAGCACTTTCAAAGTCTCGTAAAGAAGTTTTGGATTGCAAACATTTTGCTTAAAAATAGAAGCAGGGAATGAAAAAAATAATTGAAAATTAGAGTCACTCTATCAAAAGCAATTTCCTTCAGAGAAACACTGTTTCCTGAATTTAAAAAGATACTTTTTTTTCTGGAATTTTTTCATGCTACTCCAATTAACACCATCTAGACAAATTCTCTTGCTTCTGAGTATAGGACAAATCTAGCCAAAGCCATGCAAATTGTTTTTATCACATTCTTATGGCATTGGATATGGATCTTTTCTGTCCTCTAGCAGATCTAATGTCACTAGTTAAAAATCCCAGTGGCAATTCTCTTGGGTGAAGCATATTTATAACCCACCTCAACACAGAAGATGTATTCTTCTTAGACATTTGCTGATACCACTACTTTTCTTGGCATCCTTAGCAGAAATGCCTTTAACAGCTCCTGCCATGAATCTGTCGTTCCATTCCCCCTGCCTCCTATATTTCCTTCCCACACCACACCAAGGACCTTATCTGGAGAGTGGTTTTACCATGCAGCCCCAGAGGCACAGCTGGAGGAAGTCCTGGTCCTTAACCACCAGATGGCATTTGCAGTTTGACCTTGGGTTCTTCCATACTAACTTTGGTATTTGGATATTTTTATCTTAAAATAAGTACTAAGATGGTTCGTATGGGTTGTCCTCTGGAAATACCTGGTTCCCTGGGCTCCTCTTCAAGGAGCAGCTCAGATTTGGGTAGCTACTTTTAATTTCTCAGCTCATCACCAGTACTGTAAGGATATCAGTTCTCCATTGACCTTATATATCTCTTTTAAGAGCTGGATGTGAAGCTGGTTGCCAGCTCTGGACAGTCCCACCATCTGAACAGGGACACCAGAGTGAATATCACATGCACAGTCCCTCCTGGGATTTGGTTTCTGCCAGAATTCAAAGCAGCTTTTTTTGCTCCACGAAAGCATGATCAAAGCCTCCCTCCCTTGAGCTGATTCCAGCAATATTCCTCATCAAAAAGCAAGGGGAAAAAAAAAAACATATTTGCCTGTGGTTGTCTTCTAAATAAATCCCCCTATCTCAGGAGGCTTGGCGCTGCCGTCTCACCCCCAATCAGCTTTGCTGCTGCTGGTAAGATTCTTCTTTTCTCTTCATCATCTTCAGAAAAAATCCCCCTATTGTAGGAATTTGAGATGTTTACATCTGCTTATCTTCTTTCTGATCTCAGGATTCATATAACATTTCAGCTCCCTCTTCAGCTGTATCATTAGTTCTGCACAGATCACTGAGAAAAGCGTTCGTGCAGAGCTTCACCTCTGCAGCCAGCCCAGCACCAGTGCCCCAGTGAGAGCATTCCCACCTTCTTCTCCTCTGGCCTCAGATCATAGAATCACAGAATCACCGAATCTCCCAAGTTGGAAAGG
>VWZZ01006294.1:77301-101796 GCA_013399095.1 Psophia crepitans | reverse complement strand
TTGTTCTTTCCCCCATCCCACTGCGGGGGGGAGCGAGCTAACGGCTGCGTGGCTGGTTTAGCTGCCTGCTGGGTTAAAGCACGACACCTGCCCACCAGTAACACCAGTTGTGATGCTCAGAGACATGGCAGTAATCCCACAGCATCAATATTCCTTGGGACTCACTGAGCAGAGAGTATCAAAGGAAGAGCAGCTTTTTACCAGCCCCATCAGCATCTTATATCAAAGTTAAAATTACCTTCTCTGTCCTGTCCTCGATCCTTTTGAATCCTACCCCAATTTGCTAGCCTGGGAATGACGGCCAGCACACTCACCTTCTGCAGATCCCTGTCAGAGCTGGTGCCTTCAACAGCTCACGTCTGCCCTGCACCAAAACAGCTAACACTCATCTGCCTGTGTGAAAACACATTTTAATTGAGCATCCCCACTCACCCAGGAATTTAGCTAAGTCTGTAAAGCTGCTTGCTTTTATCCGTGTATGCCATGCTGCCAGTCTTGATGTTATCTGCAAATTTTAGATTTATTTTTAGATAATTGATAGAAATAGTGAAAAGTACAAAGGCTTCACTGCTACCTTGAGATCCCGACAGAAATGTCCCCATTCAGTGACAGTTCTGTGTTGATCACTAGTGTTCTGTAGTCTGTTGTCACTTCCCAACCAACCCCTTTAACACGGATTAGGTAATACCCAATGCTAATGTTTAAAAACAGAGTATGATGTCAGATGCCTTGCAAAAGCCTTTTATGAGTTATATCTGTCAGCTCCACGCTGAGGGAGACATCGGTGCCGTGAAGCTCAGCTATTTTGTCAGTGTGTCCTGCTTTATTCACACCATACACAACGGTCCTTGAACCTCACGACCAAACAGCACAGAAGCAAAATTGAGACTTCAGGGTCCAAACCGGAATTCGCTCTGCCCTGGGGACTGGCCCTGCTGAAGCAGAGTGCCTGTATTCCCAGTCACTGCTCCTCTGGAAGCAAGTCTCGTGGCACTCCAGCAGCAGCACAACCTTTCTGCAAGATTTTGACCCGCTCCTGCTGCTTTTTTGAGCGTGCAGCTATGATGCTACCAGCACAGTGAATGGGTTACCCACAGGGAGAGGGGAAAGGCGCTCTGCAGGGACCATGCTCAGCAGGTCAGATGTTGCCCTGCTCCCCAAAGTTATCCTGGCTCTGACCCCAAGAGCACTGCAGCATCAATGATGCCTGATGCATCCCTGCATCCCTTCAGCCCTGTCGTGCCCTGCCTGGTCCTTTCCCATCACGCAGCTCTGCTCTCGCTGTCCTGGCCACCCACCAGTGTGGAGGGATGAAGGCAGCTCTGATGGTTTCCCTCTGGCAGCCTTGTCTGGGCTCACTGCAATTAGTTCTCCCTCCTGTCCGCTGACTCTTTAAAGGTGTAAAGCCCGGGCTGTATGAGTGCTTGGCCGCAGTCCAGAGGATCTTGATGTGTCAGGATGCAATAGGCGCTTGCAGTGGGGATTTTTATTTTTTTATTTATCAAGCTCAGCTACAAACAAACCTTTAATTAATTCCTCCACAAAGTTCTGCTGAGCTTGTGGCCTCCAGTTCTTCTGGGAGGCTAATTAACCTGATCCCCTTGCTCCATGCTCCTTTCTCAAGATTGTCAGTTTTCACTTGTTGAATCTTAATGCCTTTCACTGGTGCAACAATCTGCTCCTGTTCACCAGACGCCGCTCGCCCCCGGTGCACAGGCTACATTTCTTTTTTGCCTATATGAGCTCATGCTACAGCTGCTCGAAAAACAGCACAGCTCACACTTCTTTGCAGGAAAAATCGACTTTTTGCAAAATTTCCCCTTAGCACTGGAAAAGGAAACCGCCCAGGATTTTCACTTTTCCACTAAAATTTTCAGTTTTCAAAAAACTGTTGAGGGTTTTGGGTTTTTTTTTGGTGAAAGCTCAAGTGTTGTGGAACATGTTCCTGTTTCAATGTTTTCAGCAAAAACTTGAGGAAAAAGAAACCAAACTGATATCTGCACAGATACGGATGTACTCAGGCATTTTGGGCAAAAGTCCATTTTTTGGGGCGGGGCGGGGGTTGTCGGAGACACTGAGCTCCATCGTGATCAAAAGTCCATTGATTTCAGGCGTGAGGCACCCAGGCTGTTTTCAACATACGTCTCCAGCCTTGAAAAACATTCCCTGAAGCTGAAAAAGAGAAGCTCATAAAAGTAATTGAGAAGTTTTGGAGACTGTGCTTCTTGTGCCTCAGTTCCCTGAGATCGATGTAGGAGCACTGAGCTTTCCAACCCGCCCCGGGGAGTGACATCAGGTGCAAAAATGCTTGCAAAGCTTCAAGACCCTGATGTGCACCATGAGCCCATGGCCATGGAAATGCTGAAGGCAGAGGTGTGTGGTCCAAGTGCAGGGAAATGAACCCCAGAACCAAGGAGACAAGTGTGGGACATGGCATCGCTGTGGGATATGGGTGCGAGACCCGTGTTTGCACCTCCTGTGAAAGCCACGACCGCTTGCTTCTGCACAAAAGCAAAGTTAGGACAAGGTGCTGCAGCACTCCCCAAGCATAGGTGGGCTTGTTTAGTCGCGACTAACAGAGACCACCCTCTGCAGCGAAACAAACCGGCATTTTCCACAGGGGAAAAACCTTGCATGATGCTGTAGCCTAGGGACAATGACCTCCACCTAGGAGGGATGTCACAACAAGCCCAACATACAGCGTGAGAAGGAGTGGGGGGGATGCCCTGGGACCTTTCTTCACCTGCAACGTCCCTCTCCCCTGGGTGGCCACTGGTGAGATCTCTCTCCTGAGGGACAGAAGCAAAGGAGGGACCAGACCTGCGTTCCTCATCCTTGGCAGAGGTCTTAGGGCTGGGGAGAGAGGAGATGGCCTCTGCATGACTCTCTGGGGGACCAGTGCCTAAGTGCAGGCTGCTATTTCCAAGCTTTTGCTTCCACTGGAGAAACCTGAAATAGAATCAGTTTAACAGATTTTTTTTTTTTTTTTTGTTGAACACACAGTTTTCCTCTTTTCAGCTCTCTTGAGGAAAAGAAAAAAAAAAGTGGAAAAATACTGACATTTCAGTTGGGTCCAAACTTTTGCCCACTTAATGCCTCAAAGATTATTTGCATGTTGGTATCATTTATACCACTCTCATTACAGATGGTTGGGAAATGCTGCCTGTTAGGTAAATGTCTGGGAAGGAAAACAATAGAAATATCACAATTTGGGGTATTTTCTATTTTTTTCTTTTTCTTTTTTTTTAATGTATGTGGCATCATCAAAGCAGTCAAATCATAGGAATTTTGTTCACTAAAAGGGAGGAGGTTGGGAGCAACTTTCTGACAGTTTGCTGCCTTGATAAGCCAAATCCCATATGTCTTTTGAGCAGATTAGAGGGCAGCAACCCCAAATTCTGCTCTCCAAATGCTCTGCAATCCAAGCACCTGGAAAGCACTGCCTACGGTGATGTTAAAATAATCTCCCTATTTTACAAAGGTCTTGAAAACGTTCAGGACTGGCTGAGAAGCACTCGGATGCCATAGCAATGAGCACCAGGTCATTTATAGTGCTATATTCAGAGCAGGGCTGGGTGAAATGGGCCGTACATTAAATGGTGCCTGTGGAAAGGAGAACAGAGCAGTCCTTGCACCCCGAGTGCTCTCCAGGTTGAGGGAGGTGAGGCTGTGTGGGAAAACTATGAGATCATTTACCATCATCCAAAGGCGGGCTTGCAAGGAGTCTGCAGCAAGACTGCATGGGGAGGCAGCCCTGGTCTTCCTGCTTCTGTAGCACTTGGTTGAGCATCACCCTACCGCAAGGTCGCTCCTCACGCCAGGCTTTCCAGCTACAGCTGTCCATCCTGGGTGGGGGAAAGAAGCATCTCCAAAACTGACTCAGACCTGCTAAATTCTACTGTTAGTGAAACTTCAGTCTAAATGCAAAGAAGAAACAGCATAAAGGTGAATATCAGTTTTCAGCTTTATTTGGGACAGATGCTGATTGTTGCTCAGTTAAGGATTTAAAATCTCTGCCTATTATTTGATGAGCCCTGGATGAAAGTGCAGCAGTTTGTGTCCAAATCTCACTTCTGCTGTCACCCTTTAAGGTCAGCTGGGGCATTTTACCCACTCAGAGCCTCCATTTCTCCCATGAGTAATGACAATATAGGGCTGAGCCCTTCTGAGAGGGACTGAAGTCTGAAAGAGAAGTACCACACAGGATCTCTGCCTTCCCTTGTAACTCTTGTGACACAGGGGGCTAGTGACTCCTTTAACCTCTCTGCTTTGGCTAGGTTTTTGCCCTTGTGGGTTGTAGCAAAGGATGGAAAAGGTCCCAGGAGTCATAATGTGACAGCCTGCCAGCCCAGCAGCACAGTCCTGGGTTTCAGGGTACAAACACCTTTCCAGGGACTGGTCCCCGTTTCCCGGTGAACCTTCTACGGCCAGCATAGCACCTAGAATTTGTCCCCCCAGGTAGCCTGCAGCCCCCCACAAAAGAAGAGGTGGCAGGTGCCCAGATCTCAAGTGGGCTAACACAAGGCAAAACAGACCTGGAGGAGGGAAGAGGGGGAGGACAGACTTAAAATAAGATTGTTGGCGAAAGCAAAAAAAAACCACCACAACTCAACAACCAAAACCCACCACACACCCTCTCAAATCTGCATGCTTTGAAAATGTGTGAGTTTCTCTGAGGCTGCAGGGATGACAAAGAAGGAGCTCCAGGGAATGGGTCTAGGGAGGGGTCCTCCATGGAAATGAGAAAGCCCCATATAACAGCACCGCTTTGCAATGGCCCTGCGGGGGTGGAGAGGGATGCCAGTTATCCCATCACGGCATATTAGTGCACTTTGTTTCTATTTTATTATCCTCCTGTTGCTAGAGCCATTAAAAAGTGTCTCTAAATAGCTCGGCATGATGATTTACTAATTGAGTTAACTTGGCTGCAGTGGCTCTGGTGCTGAAGGATGTGGTTTGTGATTAGATAAGACCGTTGCCCCTTTCAAAATGAACAACACATTAAAAGGTTTTTCTAGGTCATGCTAGACTGCTCAGCGCAGCACTCTGCCAAGCACTGCACAGCCCAGGGCCCGTGGCCCCAGCCCAAGACAGACAGTCATTACACTTAATGAAGGTCTATGCTTTCCTTTCCCCTGGAGGAGGCATGAAGCCTGAGAAAAAAAAAAACAAACAACAAAAAAATACCAGAAAAAAACCCAAAAACCGAAACCCCAAACCAAAACAACAACAACAACAAAAAACCCCAACCAAAAAAACCAGGAGCATCATCAAGCTGGACTCAATCTCTTCTGCCTCAAAGTCCAGGGAAGGCCAGCTCAGGCTGGTTGGACCTGCCAGGTTGTGTTGCATAGGTGGTGAGCAGGGGATTCCATGCTCCCAGGGGAGGCACATACTCAGACCTCCCCACAAGATGAAACTCTGCTTGTAGACCTCAGTCTGAAGCACAACAACACTGTGCCATGATGGTCTTTCAGGGCAAAATCCATTTGTCCCTCCTCTGCATTTTTCTTGCTGTTTCTGCCCCAGCTCTGCCAGCACCATGCTGACCCTGGCCAAACAACTTGTTCGAGGAGCAGCAAATGCTGGGTCAGAAACTTCCTTACTAGGATACATCTCAGATGCATCTCCCAGGCTGTTGAGAGCCAGCACAGACCCACACCAGGGAGGACCTGGCCACTCCTGTTTGTCTCAGTTGAGCAGCAGTTGGTGCACAGAGCTCCTGGGCTGCCTGCAGGACAGTTGACAGATTTGATGGATCTCACTGCTCTTCCATACACGTGCCTATAGTGTTAGGTGAGCTTTTCTCTGAGTTCACATGTAGGCCAGCCTCCTTGGTTGTTCACACCAGGCAGCACTGGTGGGCATTTAGCTCAGCTTTGTTGAGTCTTCCCTTGGCAGGAAGATAGAAGGCTGCGTGGGGCTCAATTGCAGCGACCAGTAGCGCACCCTCGCGAGTTGTGTCATGCTGAGGTCCCACCAAACCTCAAGAACTGCACCACTCCATAGAAAGAGTCAGTCCAACAGGAAAATAAGATGGTAACATGCAGGTATGTTCTTTTAGGTTTGCCCCACTGTCCTCCAGCTCAGAATGACAAAGAATTTGAGGCAAACCCTACATTTCTAACATGGCAGAACTCGATACAAAGGGATTCTTCTTCCCTCAGTAGTGCCGAGGCTTCCACCTTTGCCTGCACCACTATCCCAAAGGAGCGGCCAAGGGAACTGCAGGGCACAGGAATGGGGGAAAGCCAAGCTGGGAAAGAGCTGGGGACAACCCATGAGAAAACACCACTGCAGCCAGGGTCCTGGAGCCACCCTTCCACCAAAGAGCTTTCAGCCATGGGTATGCATTCAAGAATACCTCCCACCAGTGAGCAGCTCCTATGCCTGCACTGCTCCACAGTGGTGGCAGCAGCTGAATCTGCCCAGCTCAAAGCACAGAAGGGAGCTGCAACACATCAGAGGAGACAAAGCTGCTCTTCTTGCAGCTCAAGCACCAACCAAGCGGGTGTACTGGAACATGAAATAAAACACCATTTAACAAGCCTGAAAGTTTTAAAAAAGTGAAATCATCTCGGATGGAGCCTGGTTCCCCCCTGTCAGCTGAGAGCTTCAATTGGCAGCCAGACGAGCACCTGTCAGGGCTGGGCTGGAGTCATTAGCAAGATCAGAGTCCTGGCAGAACAGCGGGAGGCTGGACTAGATGACCTAATTTGTGTCCCTTCTAGCACAAAAAAATCTGTGATGTATTTTTAATGAAGCACACACAATAAGCTGCTAACATAATATTAGAGGCTCACTTCAAAGCTCACATAGGCAGAGAAATCAAGGTGAAAGTTTCCGAATTCATCATTATTATGTGTCACTCATCTTCTCTATGACAACCCCTGGGCACACTAGATGCCTCCTTTCCAGTCTCTGGTACATGGTTTGGAGCCCATCATTTTTTTTCAAGCAAAAAAGAAAGAACCTGGAAAGTATAAAGCTTGACTAGACACCTCTTATACATACATGCATTGTTCCAGCCCCACAAAAGGTTTTGCAAGAGCAAAATTTAGTGACTCTGGAGAAGGCTGGGGTCACAGATTAGACAAGCTTCAGGCCACCTGGGTTGCCTTTTGTTCTGCTGGTCCCTTCTCATCATACAGCTGGTGTCTGTAAGATTTATGATTTCATGAGATGTGTCAGGGAGCAGCAAGAGCAGGGCTGCTCCCTTAGGGAAAGCAAGCCAGGAACTGATGGGCCCCATCAGCCACAACTTGTCCTGCAGGACCTGAGTGAGGAACCAAGAAAAAGAGATGGTGGTCAGGTCCAGCCAAGAGTCCACATCACAGGGATATGCACATCACAGCAATGAGACATGTCCAAGATGACACCAGGAAGGTCAAGACCAGGCCCAATAAAATCCACAGTTCAGGACCAGGTCTAGAGATCACCAAGCAAGTCTATAGTGAGGTGACAGGTCCAAGGTCAAGCCATGAAATCAGCCCACAGCTGGGGTTCAGAGCAGCAGGGCTCCACAGCCAGGCAGGGACATGACCATGCCCAAGCTGTAGACCAGTGCTCCTCCAGCATGGCTCCAACAGGGACAAAAGGTACCAGGTTGAACATAAATAGAGCTCCTGAGCCCACAGTTTAGGTAAAGACCCCAAACAAGGCTGGTCAAGGACCATTAGGACCTGTTAGTCAACTCAGGCAAGGTGTATGAGCTGCACCAGTGATATAGAAAATGGAAAACGGGATGTTCGTGTGTCACAGTTTTCTGCTTCCCAGAACTATTAGTCCACTCTGGTAGAAGAAAACACTCTTTTTTTTTCCCCACAAGCACCCATTCCTTCTGGGATGGTTCCTGTTTCACCTAGTGGTCGGAAATGATCTCTTTAAACAAGTTAAAGACCACAACTCCGGTGGAAATAAGCAATATATTCCAAGGGTGACAACAAATC
The DNA here is from genome assembly GCA_013399095.1 of Psophia crepitans. Taxonomy (NCBI): domain Eukaryota; kingdom Metazoa; phylum Chordata; class Aves; order Gruiformes; family Psophiidae; genus Psophia; species Psophia crepitans. Next base: position 93,847 of record VWZZ01006294.1, on the reverse strand, counting down.
ATAGAATCACAGAATGGTTTGGGTTGGAAGGGACCTCAAAGATCATCTAGTTGCAATCCCCCTGCCATGGGCAGGGACACCCTCCACTAGACCAAGTTGCCCAAAGCCCCAACCAACCTGGCCTTGGGCACTGCCAGGGATGTGGCATCCACAGTCTCTCTGGGAAACCTGTTCCAGTGACTTCCAGTAAAGAATTTCTTTCTAATATTTAATCTAAATCTCTACTTTTCTAGTTTAAATGCATTACCCCTTGTCCTATCACTCCCTGCCCTGTAATCAGCCCCTCTCCAGCTTTCCTGTGGGCCCCCTTTAGAAACTGGAAGGCCACAATTAGGTCTTCCCGGAGTCTTCTCTTCTCCAGGCTGAACAAGCCCGATTCCCTTAGAAGCTGAATGCTCCTCTGACTACACCGCAATATTCCAGACCTCTCCAGGTTACAAAAGCTGGCCAAGAACAATCTGGTCATAGACCAAAGCACCTCTCAGGTCCAACCAAACCAAGAACACCACAAGAACTTGCCCAATGCAGAGTCCAGAGGACCTTGGTATTGAACCCCTTTGGTGAGCTGCCATTGCTGGAAACACTCCCAAAAGTGGCCCACAACCTCAAAGCATACACAGTGAACTCAAACATCCCAGTGTACTTCTCACGCCCACCCCCAACTCACAGAAGTTAGGTGTGCATATGAATGCATTCCCAGACCTCCTTGTTTGTTCATGTGGCTTTCCCTTCAACACCCTTCATCCTCACCAGCCTCACCCCCACAGTCGCAGCAAGGTCAGTCTGGCAGCAAAGGAGGGGCACTGAGGAGCAAAAAAAAATGCATTTATCAAAATACAGAATGTAATAGTCTTGCTTGGAAATCATGTTAAAATTTCAGCTTTTACTGCCCAAAGCAAAGGGGAACATTTAGTCCTAGTGTCTTGAAGTCAACTTGAAACTCACGTGCGTGTCTGACATCGCCGGGTGAGGAGCGTGCCCGTTACCCAGCCTTCCTGCATCTTCTTTGAGCTCAGTCTCTAATTGGCATGCAGAAAGGGACTGAGCCTTCCAGGTAACCTGGTGTTAATTTCACTGCGGGGCGGAGGGGAGGATGGAGACAGCTAATGAATGAGCAGAAGTGATTGATTCCTGTCTCAGTGTCAGGACACTGAACGGCTGTTTGTCAAGAAACAAGAAAATGTCACTGGGATTTGTAAGCGCTTGTAACTATTACATAAAGCACTTTGACTAAGAATCACGTAAGATAACTTTCCGAGACTGCTGCTTTGAGAGTGTGTTAATACAACCACTGGCTCTTCTTGACATTTCTGCAAACAACTTATAAATATTCTATGGGAGCGGCTGCTCCTGCTGCCGCTGTTGTTGCGGTTTGAATGGAAATACCGGGGGAGAAAAGAGCAGCTCTGCCCTTATTTAGCAAGCGTGCAGCTAAATAAGAGTCCTTAGTCAGCCCACTCCAGGGCTTTGCTCCAGTGAAAACAAAAAGCAGTCAAGCATCCTGCCCTTCTCCTGCTGAAGGAGAAGCTCAGATGCGTGTGAAGACCCAGCACAGTCTCCTCCCACCAGCCCCTCTGCACCCAGATGGGCTCTGGGAAGAGGTTAAATGATTCACCCGAGGTCTCATATTCTGTATGTGACACTGCCAGAAATCGCAGCTCAGCCAGAGCTGTCTCTGTTGCTTTACCCCAAAGCTCAGAGGCTAAACACAGAGTTCCTCAAGCAGGGCGAGGCAGCGGGAGGCTGATGTCTGAGGGTCTGGGGGGGGTGGGGACCAGCTCCATGTGTATTTGGGGACCGTGCAAGGTAGGTGCTGTAAAAAAAGAGATGCTGTTCCACTTCTCCTGGACATGGACACTCCAGTGTGTAAGGTGTCTTCTGCTCACGGGCAGCAGGGAGGATCCCCGTCCTGTTGGGGCGATGGGAGGGATCACGCAGCAGACTGGGTGAGAGATGCTGCTGTGCTCCTGGGCCATGCCAGCTGTCCATGCCGTGAAGGTCCTGGTCCTGCTCTAGAGGTGCTGGATGAAACTGCACTTGTGCAGAAAGCAGAGCAGGATCTTGCAGCTCTGGCAGCAGCAGACGCGCATGCAGTGAGTTGCAGGAGTGCTGGTTTAAACCCCGCTGACCACAACAGCTTCACTGTTGTAAATGTTAGCTACCCGCTCACACGGAAAAGTCCAGCACTCCCTCCTCACACCACACGTTTGCAGTCGTTCCCTTTCTGCTTTAAATCCAAGCGATAACACTCAAAACCAGCCACAGAAGAACAAAGGCAAGCAAGGAGCCAGCCACAACCACACCACCACAAAGGAGCTGAGCCATGAGCAAACCACTGCCAGCAGACCCGACCCACAAATAAACCACTGCAGATGGACCCTGACACCAGTAAACCATTGCAGATGGAGCCACCCACAACCGAAACGCTGCGAAGAAGCCCAGCCCGTGACTCATCCCAGCTAGCGCGCCCGTGTTGGTGCCATGGGGAGTGCGGCAGCCTATCAAAAGCTATGATTTCATCCCAAAAGATGTTACTGTTTTTATGCTTGATGACAGCTGGGCCTTTTTGGTACCTGCTGACCTAGAACAAGTCTCTCAAACTGTACTGAAGGTGGGTCATTTCGAGATTTGAAGTACCTCATCGTTTAGTGAGTGGGCAGTACATACCTTTATTTTCATCGTGCCTCTCCGTGCCAAGTCCCCGTTATCCCTATTTATAGATGCCCTGGGAAGCAATTCCATTTAGTCTCACCTGCCTCGGCATTTCCCCACGCGGTGCCCTACTTATGGCGCAAGTCGAGGGGTCTGTAATTAGTGTTTCTGTCTCTAGCTGAATTCAAATGTTTGGTCTTGTCTTTATAGGGAAGGTTTCTCACAATTTGACAGACTCCTTGCCCTCACCACGGTTGCACCCAGAGTTCATGCTATCTCCAGAACTTCCCATCAGCAGCTGAGAGACCGAGGTGCGATATCATCCCTAAGAAACCTTTGCCTCTCTTGCTGTTCTCTGTTCTCCTGCCCACCTGCATCTCTCAATGGCTCTGCGGTTTTTTTTTCAATCCTTTTCTGTTTTCGAGGAGACAGAACGAGAACAGTTCTTCTCTCTCACTGTCTAATGATAGGGAACTAATCCAGAAACACAGCTTTGAATTAGAAAACCTTCCAGCCTTTATTATTTGTGTGCATCATGTTTGTTTGTAGCAAAACTCAGCAGCTCAGATAATCTTCTCCGCATCAGAGCAGAGAGAACTGGAAATGCCACTTGCTCACAAGGTTCTGGAGATCCTGTTCTGGAGGAGGGATCTCAGCCCTGTGGAGACACAGGGAGCTGGACATTTACCCCATGATCTTCTATGAGCTATTGGGGAAGGATGGGGCAGAGATACCATCTGCCTGCAGCGCAGGGCCGGGGTTACAAGCAGGTACTTGTCCTCACAGACAAGTAACTGCAGGCACTGCTGCCAGAAGCAGGTTCCAGTCCCTGACACAGCATTGCCAGCTCTCAGCACTGTCCTGAGTCGTGTGAGATTTGGTGTTTCTCTGATGGTTCCCTGACTCAGAAGAGGAGTCGGGAGACTTCAGCCTCAGGTGAGAATATCTTGGAAATGGGAAACGTGATCTCCAAAACCAGTAGGCAGCTAGGCAGAACTCAGAAGAGCTTCATTAAGAAGCCCCAGGTATTTAAGCTGATTTCAGTCTGGGGACCTTAGTAGTATATTGGAGAAGCAGCTTGAAAATGGGAGTCCCCTGTCTCAGGGGAAGGGCAGGAGAGGCAAAGGCAGCTTGCATGTCCTCTCACATCCAGTGGAATGGGGACAAGAGAGAAGGAAAGGAGCTATCACAAACACATTTGAAGCAACTGTAGATTCCTAAAGTCTAAAGCCAAGAAAGACCACTAGCTCTGCCTGGGCTTGTCTCCCTCAGGGCACTGCACTTCTAGATCCCCTGCATGCAGCAAAACGACGGAGCCTGAAGCACCCCAGGGAATGCAATCTCCTATCTGCAGTGAGCAGAGAACAAAGCTACCGAATTCCAGTGCCTGGCCATGGTCAGCTTTGGCTCATCTTGTCCTGCTTCCAGCCTCTCCTGCTCATCTGATGGTGTGTTCCCAGCAGGTCTGGTTCAGCAGCTATAGCAGTGAGGTTTATACCCATCCCTGTGAGGGGCTTTTAATGCACAGACCCAGACTGTTCACCTTTTGAAGGCTTGAAGGGGCTCTAACAGAGGAAGCGAGGAATCCTCTGGAGACCACAGGTTACACTAGAACTGCGTGAGCTCCATGTGTCCGAGCATCTCAGTCTTTTATAATCAACATCTGGGATTTCTTATGAATCAGGGCGTTATTGGGATTTTTTTCACACCGTATTACCTCTCTTTTCTTCCCTGGCTTTGATCGAAAAGGTCTTGCTGATGGAAACGGCGTCAAAGCCACAGCATCCCTGTATATAGTTTTGATCTCAGTGAATCACAGTTACCCATTAAAAAATAAAAAGAAAGCTTTCAAAACCAGTTTGATGAAATTACTTTTACATAAAATGTCTCCATGTCAGATGTTGCAACTTGGCAGCATGGTAGACAGAGATGGGGACCTCTGGAGTGAGGCTCACCATAGCTGCGTCAGGCACCTCATTTAGGATGGAACAACAGGCTTTTGGACTCCGCTTACCCATCCAGAGGCACAGTCCCATCTCCCCACCCTCTGCAGAGTATGGGAAGATGGAGGGAGGGCGTGGAGGATGAGCGCACTTCACATGTTACCACAACAAGGAGGGTTATGACCATCTCCTTGGCTAGCTTGGACCTGAAAACCTGGAAAAAGTGTTTCCCTTTTGGTACTACTGTTCCTGCTTGTTGCAAGGACAAGTGTGGAGCTGGCAGCAAAGGGTAAGTGTGGATCTGGGGAGGCAAATGCTGTCATTGAAACACACATCAACACGTCTTTCCACCGCTGCTTGAAGGCCTGTGTTGTTACGGCATCTTCAGTAGCAGACACTGCATTACCAAGGGTCTGCACGTTGACAATGCATAGAGGACACTGTGTGCTGAGTTGTGCAGCTCTGCGCTCTGTGACGGGGAGTCCATTCTAACCGGGACAGCCTGGACTGCATCCCTCACCCATCCAGAGCCCTTCTGGCTTCTTGCTGCTGACTTTGTTTATTTGCTTTCACTGCTGGCATCAAGGACGTGAGCAGAAAACTGACCGTGACTTGCACAGCAAGAAAGGAAGAGAGAGAAAGTATCATGAGATGGGGAACAGTCATCCAGGTCCTGAGCCCTGCTGGGTAAATCCCATTTAACTCAGTGACATCTGGTGTAAAATAAGTCTAGGAATATCTGGAAGACTTGTGCCAACCCCAGCAAAGCACAAAGCAGAAGCAGAACTGCCTTCCTTTGAAGCCCTCAAACTCTCCCTACCCTCATCAATACCAGAGCTCTCCCTTTGCCTCTTCCAACCTCCTACAGGTGTTCCTGCTGTCTTCTGCATCCCTTTCGTCAATAACTTGTCATTCAAATGGCCTTCTAATGTCTGCAAACACAGAAATTGGCATCTGGACAGCAGGAAATCTAGGAAATTAGCACAAGGGACTCTTCTGGGCTTGTGGCCAATATATAGTCCTAGGAGCCACTGAAAGCACAGCAGAGTCAAGCTCTAGAAAGCAGGAAGAGTGTCACTAGGCTGGCATAAAGCGGCTCCTAGACCATTCAGGGTAAGTGACAGTAATGCACCAGTCTGCTCTGTGTTAACCACAGGGATCATCAAAGCCAAACTCCCTGTGATACCGATTTGGGCACGGACAAGCCCAGACCTCAGCTCTGTTCAGCGACCATTTAGTTGCTGTGGGGAAATGCCACGACACGCAGCTGTTCTCTTTTTTTTTTTTCAGTTTCATCCTGTTTTTTGCCACCCTGTCTGGTTGCCTCATGCCCATAGAGCTGTGAGCACTGATCCAAGGATTTTGACCACAAGACTCACTAACTACTGTACAAGGGAGACAACATGGTGTGCCCTGAGACTATGGCCAAAATAGGAACTTCCACAGCAGCCCATCACAGCATCCAGCAATTCTCCTTCTGTCTTTTCTGTGGGCTTTGGAGTGGTGCTGACCCCATGGCCAAGCCAGGCTGAGCTGCTCTCTGCTACTGTGCTCCAGCTTCAGCTTTGAAGCCCTCAAGAGTCTGAATGATGCTTTTGGATGAGTAGGAGAGGACAGGGCCTGCTAGGGGTATGCAGGACCTCAAAAAATCCTTCTGCACTGGCATAAAGGGGACAAATCCTAGCAAGTATAGCAGAAAGCAACTAGCAATGAACTGGTCACTGACCTGTGTGTGGGGATAAGCATGCACTCAGACTGGACATGCGTGCAGGATCGTCAAGGCTGTCTGGCTTACCAAGGCACTTAGGAATTCCACTGACTTCTGCTTCATCCTTTGGGCAGGACAATGTATTTGCACCAAAACATGCCTGGTTCCTCTGCAGAGGCTGATGTTGGTCATGGAGCTGGGATGGCAGCAGTCAGTTCTACTGGGCCGCAATGCACAGCATCTCCTGCCCAGCGATGCAGCTGGTACTGACAGCTCAGTCCCCATCTCAGTGCTGAAAGCAAGCTGTTCAGTCATACAGGCCTATGCCGCATCTTTTTGGCAGCCCCAGTGATGGGTTTGGAGGAGACAGATCACAAATGCATGTTTGGGCATTGCCCTCCCCGTCATTCACACAGGTGGAAACTGGCTGTGGCAGAGGTGGAATGTACCCAGTTACACCCCATGAAGTTGTTGCAGGTGGGCCCCACACACTGCCACGCTGGTTGCCCAACTTGCAGGACTACAGCCTCTCTGGGACAGGAGCCATCCAAGCATCCTCCCCTACTTCTTCCCATGGTTGCTGTTCCCTCCTCATGAACCATCAAGCCTAGAGCAAGGCCGGCACAAAGTCATGCCCCTGCTGATGTCCTTCACTCCTGGCTTGCGATGGTCCCTCCCTCCTCCATGTATGGTTGTTCTGCGAAGCTGAGTACCAGTCCTAGTTCTGTGAACCCCAACAGTGGCCATTGTACCCTGGAGGCCCTCAGCCTGCCTTGCACACATAGTCCTCTAGCACATGTCCCCAGGACCTTGGTACACCCACGACACTGCTCTTGCTCTTCTCTGGCCCACAATACATACCATCAGCATGCGGCAGGCTGGTCTTGCATGCATAGACCTCAATACCTCAACGGTCTCCCTGAGGAGAGGAGCACCGAAAAAAATGTATAGTTTGATAAAGAAAAGCAACCTCCTGGCAAACTCCACACAATCCTGCCACAACCGGGAGTACCTGCAGGGCGCACAGGGTACTCTGTGCACAGGGTTCTACAGTTTCTGCAGAACAAGGAGTACACAGATAGATCTAGGCAGGTGCTTTAGGGCCCACCATGTGGTATGGGGGCACCTAGACATCAATGGTTTTATTTTTGCAGCGTCCTGAGGTCAAAGACGGGCGTCATACGGAAGAGGAAGTACTTGCACAGTGACTCCATGAAGCACTGGTGGCACCGCCAGGAATCATAGAATCATTGAATATCCCGAGTTGGAAAGACCCCATAAGAATCATCAAGTCCAACTTCTGGCCCCACACAGGACCAGCCCCATCACAGCAGATGACTGAGAGCGTTGGCCAGACGCTGCTTGAACTCAGCCCAGCTCGGGGCGGTGACCACTGCCCTGGGGAGCCTGTGCCAGGGCCCCACCACCCTCTGGGGGAAGAACCTTCTCCTGATCCCCACCCTGACCCTCCCCTGGGGCAGCTCCAGGCCGTTCCCTGGGGTTCTGTCGCTGGGCCCCAGAGGGAGGAGATCAGCGCCTGCCCCTTGGCTCCCCCTCGGAAGGAAGCTGGAGGCCCCATGAGCTCTGCCCTCAGCCTCCTCTTCTCCAGGCTGAACCAGCCCAGGGCCTTCAGCCTCTCCTCACACGCCTGCCCCTCCAGACCCTTCCCCACCTTTGTTCCCTCCTCTGGACACTCCCCAACAATTTTGTGCCCTTTTTGTGCTGTGGCGCCCAAACCTGCCCCCAGCCCTGGAGGTGAGGCACACAGTACTTGAGATGAGAATGGACACCAGCTCTCCAGCACAGCCAGCCTGAGCTGCAAGACCAGGAGCTGCGTGTTTGGGGAGATATGCCCTATTTCATAAATCCAAGCCTGAGTGCTGATCCGCTCTGGAACTACTTTCTGGTTCATTAATCACAGAGCTGAGCCCAGTTATCTGTGCATATTAGAAGAAAAATGACCCTGCCTGACTTCTTGGGATTGCTTACAAACCTTCCTCTACCTGCAACCTGGAGACCTCAGCTCCAAGGGGCTGGGCTAATATTTCCTGCTGTTCTGAGCATCTTGAAATATGAATGATGCCGGGCGAATGCGCGGGACAGTTCGAAGGGAAAGAGGAGCATTAGCGGAGCATGTTCCAGGCAAGGAAACCCTTTGCTGGCACCAGGTAAAGATTGCGTAAGCGTGTCGGGTACGTCTTATTTATTACTGTCCTGTTAAATGCTCGACCTGCCTTCAGATCACGGATTACTCAACATCCTTTTAATTTTTCAGCTTTTTAGCCGGTTAGCGTACTTCACCCCCTGCAGATGACAAGCATTTAGGAAAAAGAAATCTTTATTTTATATTTTTTTGTATACTTGTACACAAGTAAAATAAAATGCATATCTATATATACTGCAATCTTGTGAAGGAAAAGGTAGCATTCTTTAACAAATGCTGCCCGTAAACATGGTGTGATGGAATGAATACGGAAAAACTGCAATATTCATAAACATAGGATTAAAACAGCATCAAATTCATTACCTCTGCAAATGGGAACCTGCAATACTGTTCAGTGTGATGTCAAGTTACAAACAGATTTTAGACATTCTTTTCGGAGCATTTCTTACACTTTTTTTTTTTTTCCGTAAATAAACCATATTTCTTTACCATCTGCTGTAGCAAAAGCTGCTTTGTGGGCAAGTGCAGTTCCGAAGACCAAAGGTATAATTCACAGGTTTCAGGACAAATAAATTATGTACATCTTGGTATTTGTCTTTTTTGTGGTTTTTGTTTTTATAAAGGCATCCAGTTAACTTTTGTGTAACAAAGCTTTCTCAGGGTGGATGGTAGTTTTGCTTTTGTTTGCAACATTTATGGAGGTCAGCAAAAGTCTAGTATTAAAGTGTCATCAACCCAGGAAAAGAGTTAATTTTAGCAGAATAACAGTAAGCTCCACACCAAGGGGGGGATCAAAAGGCTTAGGCTGAGCTGTAACGTGGAGCTGTTTCCTTGCTGGGTGAGGCGGCACTGGGCCTTTGATTTGTTCTTTTTAGAGCAGCCCTGCCTCTTTTTGGTTGGGACTGTGGAAGGTCCAATAGGCTCTAGAAATTCTGGTTTCAACTTGGTCAAGGGAGGGTCTACAATGCTGGGGAAGGTCCCAAATGGGGAATCGTTTATCTGCTTGTTGCTGCTGTTTTTGGAAGGGTCCGTCTCAACGTACTTGGTTTTGGACATGTTCTCCTTATCTTTGAGAGGGTTGTTGGAGGATGGCCGGCTGCTGTGCGAAGAAGGACCTGCCTTGCCTTTAGCTTCATAAATAAAAGACTTATCCGTTTCTGGCTGGCAGCACTTTGAGGAGCCGTCGTGAGAACCGAGAGGGGGGAGCCCGGTTGGCAGTTTACCAGATCTGGTCTTAGTGCTAAAAACGCTTGTTCGTATCTGGTTGAAGGAGTCGACGCATCCTTCCAAGTCAGCGCTCTGCAGCCTTTTGAGGTCTCTCCCTGCCAGGCGGGGGGGAAGGTGGCACTCCAGCTCCGAAGATGACCCTTTAAACTGCTTAAACCAATTCCAGAGAGACCGAGCCTGGCAGTCACAGATCCACTGGTTGCCATTCAAGCGCAGATACTGGAGGGACACCAGGGGAGCCATGGTTTCCCCCGTGAGCACCGTCAGGTTGTTGTTAAACAGATACAAGGTCATCACTTTCCCAAGGTCGTGAAAAGACCGGCGGTGAACCAGACTGACCCTGTTCTGGTGCAGAAGCAGCCGGTCGAGGTTGATTAGCCCACGAAAGACGTTCTCTGACAAGGTCTTGATTTTGTTACCATGCAAAAACAGGTAGGTGAGGTTTGCAAGATCTATGAAGGTGTCATCCAGCAGGTTCTGGAGATTATTATCCTGAAGGTAGAGATATTGCAAGGAGAACAACCCTCGAAAAAGCCCTGTAGAGAGCTCCAGGAGCCCACAGCGGTCCAGGTGTAAGGTGTGGAGGTGAACAAGACCCCGGAAAGTGACAGGGTTGATAGATTTCAGGTTCGTGTTGTCGCTGAGATCTAACTCCTCCAGTTTGTAGAGCCCATAGAAGGCTCCAGGCTCAATGAGGCTGATGTTGTTGGAGTGGATCCAAAGAATCGTCATGTTGCGGCAGGAGGTGAAGCTGGTGGACCTCACAAGGGTTATCTTGTTGTTGTGCAAGAAGATGCGCTGGCTCTGGATGGGTATCTCAGTGGGGATTGCTGTCAGTCCTTGCTGCTGACAACTTATTGTAATCTTCGGTTCACTGTAGCATACACACGCCCCAGGGCAAGACTCCACTTCTGACTGGATGTTCAAGCAAAGCACCAAAATCAGCAGTTTGCTTCCTAAAGGATAACAAAAATAGTATGCAAATTAGCCAGGGTCATGGGAGAGCGCTTTTCTTTGCAACTAATAGATGAGCCTGAAAATCACCCTTCTAAGTGCGTTGCCACTAACCACAAACAACATATGCCCGGGGAGCCAAACAATTAAAATGCAGAATTAAAAATGCTCTACCACACAACACAATAGCTAAAATCAATATACCCTTGTAGTGACAAAGTCTGAGAACCTCCTCAGCCGTACACGCTTGGGAGGCCTCTGACATTGGTGGTGAAAGAGAATTATCATCATCGTCGTATATTTGCATGGTGGGTCCTGGATGCACATCTAACATAAGCCCTGTTGCAAAGAGCTTACCTCTGAGCAAAGGGGATGTCTTCTGGGGGACCATTTGTCTCTGCCAGAGGCACACTTGGCACAGTGCAGCCAAAACATCTGCCCAGTTGTGGCTGATGCATGCAGCCACGGGGTTGCACCAGGCAACTCTGTGTCCCATTCCAGCACTGCCACCAGCTCCTTGCTTTTCAGGATCAACAACTCTCCAGAACAAGCAGGTGTCCCCAGATTGCTCTCAAAATGTAAGACGGAAATGCAGGTTTTGTGAATTTCCGTGAACAGTTTCGGACTGATCTGGTCTTCCTGTAAGAAATAACTGTGAGATATTCCCAGAATAACTTACAGGTCAGACCTGCCTGTAGAGGTCTCGGGGCCAAGAGCAGCCTTTCCTTCTCTTGGTCAAACTTTCATGCCACATATTCTTGCTTCCCTTCCTCTCTCCCATTTTTTTCTTTTGAATCCGTGCAGCCACAGAGGAAGAGGACCAAACAGCACGTTTTTGCACAGAGGACAGTGCTGCTGTGGGAGGAAAACATGGGCAATGCTTGATTCAGGGATTCCTCAAAGTTTGCAAGGCAGAAGGGGATTTCATGTACTCCAAGCATGCAGGCAGCCCACCGGGGTTGAAGAGCTCCTGAGAGGAACAATTTTTCCGTGGTGATGACCACCCATTTCCCCAGAAGCTGGGCGGCGCAGGAATCACAAGGAAGCAAATTCACCACCCCCAGAGGAGATGCTGGGAAAGGGCCCGGAGGACGGGCAGAGATGGGCAGAGGCTGTGCAGCCAGCATCATCTTCTGACAGGGGACCTGGGAGGGAGGGCCAGCGCGAACCTCCGGCTGAGCAACCTGCAGAGAGATCTGCTGTTTCCTGCCCATGGTGGGGAAGGCAGGGATGAGAGGCAGTTTCAGCAGTGCTTTACCAGCAATTAGCAGCAAATAATTAGATTGCTTCCTCTAAACCGCATACAGGAGGTAAAATGAATGGGCAGGAACTGTAGCAGTGGGAGGGTCCGTTCGTGAAACACCACGTGCAAGCAGGGACACGTGTGTCTCCTTCCCAGCTCATCACTGCACCTCTGGCAAAAAGACATGTTCCTCCCCATCGCTGGGGATCTCCAGCCTGGGGACAAACAGCAGCGTTCCCTCGTCGCTGTTGTGGGAGATGTTTTCTTCCTTGAAAGACTGAATGTTGATGCCTCACTACACCTTAAGGTGAAACAGCAGAGTTCAAAAAGTCAGGCAGAAAAGGACAAGGATGCAGAATGGGATAAACTGGGGAGGCTGGAGAGAGCCCGGTCGCATCCAGCCACGCGTGCAACGGCAAAGCACGCTGGTTCCCACGGGACCAAATCCTGGAGACAGCATCTCACAGAAAAGCCCGACAGGCGACCGCACCGCTAATGAAATCACACCATCTCTCCACTGAAGTACCAACTTCAAATCCCAACAATAAAGGATTAAATCATACGGAAATCTCACCAAACTGTTCACTGAAGCAATAACAAACGTGTTGGAGAAGCCAAGGCGGGAAAGTCACTTTTCTGCAATAACAGGCTGGAATCCCAGGCCTAAGTCTCGGTCTAGTCAAAATAATTCACCACGTGCGGCTAATAAATCTGTGGTGACCCAACAGTCCCATATAGGAGGGAGACTCCTATATATCATAGTTCACACAGGAGAAAAAAATAACAGCTCAGCGTGCAGAGATAATTTGAGCCTGATATTATTAGCTGCTAAGCATCCCTGGAAGGCAGTGTGTTGCGTACAGTATTATGACACATTCTGGCTGGCTTGTCATGTTTTGACATATCACGTCCCATTGTATGGAGCAAAGTAAGATGAGACAACTGAAATCTCCTGCTGGAGACATGTCACACCAAGAGGAGCCTCCTGGGAAATTAAAACAGTGTTGGCAACTCTCTGACCAGCACGATTCCTCTCCAGCTGATAATGAAAACCTGTGGCCAGAGGAATAGGGCTTTCTGGAGCCTCTTTCTTCAGTTTTGTGATTCAGATGGTGGGGCCTGGGGTGGCAGTGGAGCAATGGGATTCACCTCGCTACGCAACGCCACCCGCTCCAGCAAAACGGTGCTCGGGCTGCAGACACGGGCGCAGGCTCCAGGGCTCTTCCCAGCTGCTCCCCCCTGCCTTGGCAATACCGCAGGGGCTACAGCCTACTCAGGGAAAACCCAACCACAACCAGATGCATCCCACACGCCTTATAAATATGTGACATGCTCACAGCAAAGTGAATGCAAAGAACCGTTCCTATGGGAGAGGAATCACAGTGACAACACTCCTGTTCCAGACCCAGCCAGAGAAGGCAAGTGCATAATAAATATCGGTGTACATTGGGAGAGAAAGAGAGAACATGGAGCAGCTGGCAGAGGACAAGCCATGCATATGAATACCACGCTGCCCTGTGCCACCCCATCCTGACAGCCATGGTCCTGCACCCTCTGGATCACTTGATCGCTTGTGCCCTGAGCGTGCACCACCAGCCCTTTCCTATGGACAGAGCTGCCAGGGCCGGGCAGCAAGGTCCTGCCCCAGCTCATGGGTGCGTGCAGAGCTGGAGGCACGCTGCGGCTTCTCCCCAGCACAGAGGAGCAGAAGGGAACAGGAAAATCCTGCTCCACTCTGAACCACGGCTTTTCTTCTCCTGCTGATGATGCCTCTGAGGCTGCCGGGAGCTGTGAGTCAGTGGCACTGATAGCCAGCTGCCGGTGGAGCAGCATAGGGAAATTAATTACAGGCAGGGCTAGCCTGTGTGCTTTAATTAGGGACCTGGTGTTCATGAGCTGCTCAGATTAGCTCCTTCCACCGGAGACAGTTACTGTCAATCATCCCCCAAAGCCTTTTTCCAGTTAGTTTCCCGCCGTGCAGCTCAACCATGTCCTGACTGATCCACGACAAAGCTCAGCACCCAGCAGTCGTCAGAAAGTCCTGGCCAGCACAGGGCCTGAAGCAAGTGCAGGAGCAGGTGCAGACCACAGCCAGCCTTGGGAAGTCAAGGTGACCCTTTCCTCCTGAGCCAGACTAGGGTGTGCTGTGGCAGAGCCGGAGGGACCATGCCTTGGCCTTCCCCTGCTCCTCCACCGGGCTTCTTCATCACTGCTGTTAAACCAATAAATGTGCCTTGTGCTCAGTGTGCCCCAGACCACAGTGATCACCAAGTGCCATGAGTCATCCAGACCTTGCACCAGGATAGTTTCACCCGTCCAGTTTCAGGCAAATATTACCTTGGTTTTTCTGACCAGTTGCCAAGTGACCACTTGCCAAGTGACCACTTTAGTACAGGGATGAGCACAAGGCAGGGTCCTGGGACAGGAAGGTTGCTAAGACCTGGCATCAAGCCACATGAACACAGCTGCACAGTTTTAGGACGGTTTGAAGCACAGCAGAGCTTGATACTTTTTGCCTGGAATTACTGTATTTTCAGGTAATCTCCTACTCCCCAAGCCCTGCAAGACCAAGACAGGCCAATGGTATCACTGCCCAGCACATGGAAACAAGCAGCTGTTTTGGGGCCCAACGTCATGGCACAAAGGACACTCCTTTATGCTGAGCTGGGCACCACAGCGTGGTGTGGAGCATCGAGTCAAGCACCACAGCGTGGTGTGGAGCATCACCTCACTGAGCCGTGTGCTCTAGCACAGAGCCATAACGCAGAGGAAGGAGCGGGAGCACTGATCTGGGGACAGTATTGCAGACGTATATACAGGAACTGGGAACCCCAACACCCCTCATCTGGGCACTCTGGCACAAAACCAGGGACCTCACCTTCTTCTGTTCTCTCCACCTCTCCTGGTTCCTTCCCCTTTTTGATGACCTCCTCCTTTCCAACCTCCTCCTCTCCTTCACAACCACCATGTCCCAGAGCTTGTCCAGCTGAGGTGAAGGCAGCACTCAGGCACACCAGTCCTTCCCAACAGGCTGGGACACGTCCTGGCAGTGTCCAGAGCCTGTACACCACACTGCAGCTTGTCTCCCTTAGCACAAAGTTGAGGGGAATGATGAAGACCTTCAGAGGGCAGCCAGGCAAAAATCAGACAGACACAGCTTAAAATGGGCAGGAATAGTGTTGAGTGTTGTGGGCTTCTCTTGAGAGGCACCAAGTATCCACCATACTGGATGATCCCAGTGCGTGCTGCCTCGAGCAGAAAGGTCAAAGATCTGGTTGAGGGCAGATGACAGGAGTGCAGAGGACTGGGGCAGAAAGAGCCCAGCTACTCTGTGGTCTGGCTGGCCCAGGCAAACACCATCGGATGTTTTCCTGGAGTCCCGAGTTCGGCTCTGGCTCTGGGCTTCTTCCTTTTCCACAAAAAAACACATCATGCCCTTAGGCCAGAAGTACAGGAGATATTTACTGGTGTCACAGGGAGGAAGGAGGTCAGAAGATCCACCATGTGCCCATTTCCAGAAACACATGTCAAGTCCAGTTCCCAGTGGGGACCTACAGCATCCTTGCCTGCCAGATAAATCCATCCTGCATATGCAGCCTGCTCCCACCACCACTGACGCCAGAGCCTCCACCACCCCCAGGACTCAACCTTAGTGCCCACACGTGAGAAAAAGGGTCTTGGCATGATACCCATTCCCTTTTCTCTTAGACAAAAAGCCATTCCTACTCCTTCCAGAACATGATTAAAACTTAGTTGGATAGTTCCAGTCAAAAGCAAAAGATGAAAGAAAATCCAGTACCTGGAACCTTCAGTCCCTCCAAGACTTTGGCTTTGAGTTTAGCATTTGTTCCTCCAGAGCTTTCTTAAAAGCCAGAAACCTCCTTCAGTCAAACTGCCGCACTTCCCCTTTGCCATCTCAGAAGTGTTATGACTCATGGAACTGGGAAGCAATTAAAGTGGGTCCATTATCTGTCTTTCCGCTAGTCCCCTGTGCGATCGCATTGTCAAACATGGCAATTAGAAAGAAAAGGCTCCCGGGGCCTCTAATAGATGCTTTGCAAACTTTTTAAGAGGCCAAAGCAAAATGCAATTTTCTGCAGTTTGCAGAGCCGTGGCCTTTCTCTGCCGCTCTGCACTTGTCTCTATTGATTTGGAGATATTATAATGCGGCTTTCCTACAGTGGAGGGTCAATAATCATTTGAATTCTCTCCTGGTTGGACATAAAGGGAGTACTTTACAATACAAAGCCTTTTGCTGATGCACACAGCATTTTGCCTTTGTTTATAGGGAGACACTAGAGCTGCTTAATTCCCTGTTCTGAACGGATGTTGTTTGAAATTCAGCACATGGCTTTGAAAGACACTCTGCAAAGCAGCTTCAGTGTCTCCTGCTTTGTCCTGTGGCCAAAGGTGTGTCGGTGTGTGTGAGCGCGTGTGTGCCAACAGGGAGAGGGCAACACACCTCTGCATTTCAAGTCGAAGGTGAATTGAGAGGTGAATGAGGAAGGAAAATTGGTTTGGACTAGTCTCATTCCAGGCTGGAGTTCCCCTCCCTTCTGCTGCCTCCTCCCTCTGCTGCAGAGAGGAAGGCTGGTTCATGATGGCGCAGCTGGAGTGGCTTTAGGGTGAGGAGGAGAGGAGAGGAGAGGAGAGGA
>VWZZ01006294.1:49568-77200 GCA_013399095.1 Psophia crepitans | reverse complement strand
GAGGAGAGGAGAGGAGAGGAGAGGAGAGGAGAGGAGAGGAGAGGAGAGATGCTCTGCCACCACACAAGCACCTGGGAGAAGCAACCAGTGTTACAGCTCTGGGAACTGTGGACCCGGAGAGGGTACGTACGAACAGCAGGTCTCAGCATATGGGTGCCCGTTGCCATGCAAGCATCCTCGGGCAGTACGAACGCTAGCTGCAGCAGAAAAATTTGGGGCGGCTGCAGGTCCTGTGGCACATCTACATCTCTGTGGGGATGTTGGGGTGTCAGGCACCCCTCTCGAGGCAAACAGTCAGGGGGGTGACTGGAGCGAGAGAGCTGACTGCAGATCTGTGTCTGCTCCGGGGCGCTGAATTGCTCCCCAGGCTCAGCTGACTGGGTCAGCTCCATCGCCAAGGGCTGGAGCTCACAGTCCCAGCTCACACCTAAACACCTCTGCCTTGTTCCGGTGCTGAACCCCAGCTGCCTAAAAATAGGCAGCTGATTCCCTTTTAGACACCCCTGAGGGTCTGAGACACCAACACGAACACTTGCAGATTTGACACGGCTCCTAGAGGACATCTGTGCTCTTCCAGCAGCTGGAGCTGGGTGTGATATGAATGGCAGCAGGCAGCAATGTTTGGGCACCTGAACCCCACCCCTAACTTCTATGGGTCCAGTCTCTGATCCCACATGCTCCGGGACTACATCCAGATCCATTAACCTTCGGTACTGTGGTGCTTTTCGTTCCCTTTGGCAGTACAGCCTCAGTCCTGCTCCCTGGTGTACCCAGGCACTACCCTGAACAAGACAGGATTTCAAGAGAAAAAATACCGTATGTGGTCAGAAATGAAAGGTCATTTCCGTAATGCATCCAGGCAGGAGATGGAGGCAATAGATGTGCCATTTCCTAACTTCTAGGTGTTCATCTTTTCCACCTAAATCATACTCCCTTAATGTGATTTTTGGACTTAATATTGCAGGGATATTTTTAAGGGAAGAAGGTGAAAGCGAGTTATATCATGTGCAATTCTTAGAATCCATCCTCACAAATCTCCAGAGGGGTTTGAATGCTGATTTTCAGCACCGCTTAGGGCTGAGCTACACGACTCGTTACGTGAGCTGAGTGCAGCACAAACCTTAACCAGGGCAGCTCCATCCCTTCACAGGCATGTGCCAGAGCAGCTCCCGGCCGCCCGACGGTGCTCCCCATCCCTGCCAGGGGCTCTCCAGAGCTCCCAGCGTTTTGGCAGCAGCTTCGGTTTAGCCTAACAACATTTGGGCAAGGTTATTTTACTTTTGGTGGTTTGCCAGCATTTCCCTCAGCAACATCAGGGAGAGAAAGGAAAAGGTGATAGTTAACGGTTTATAATTCAGCCAATTTGAATACGAATTTGATGAGAAGCAAAAAAAAAAAAAAAAAGAAAAAAAAAAGGACTCTTCTCTAGCCAGAGGGTTTCCCTCCTGCTGAATTTCAAAGGCTTGCTGCAAGCCACGGGGGTGTGAAAGAGTCTCAAAGAAAAGGTCATGAGAAATCGTCACCGGGGAAAATATCAAGGGATTTAAATACAGGAGTCATTAGGTCCCTGTATAACAATAACACTAATATCAATTATTACAGTCTAGTAATGCTCTGTGAGGCCAGGAAAGGAGAAAGAGAAAATCCCTCATTATAATACAAGCACGTGAGAAGAGCTGCGCAGAGTCAGACGAGGGCCCGGTTGGGCTGGTCTGACACAGCGATCACGAGCAGATGCGGACGGAAAGGCAATACTAAATGGTGTGAGCATTGCCCCTGCATCTTCTCCAAGCCCTGGGCAAGCAGTGGCCCAGGGCCTGCCTGAGGCAGAGCTTCCCTGTCTCCTTAACAGACTGTGAAACCTTCTTCCCACTCTCTCAGGCTTTCTCCAAGCCCTAGGTCACTGCACGAACGCTGCTCCAGACATTTTTGCTGTACTTCTCTGCATCTTTTCCAGGTCTACTGTAGGGGTGGGAGGACGATACTTGGGACGCAACTGCAACATGGGCTCAGGCAGAGGTTTAGATGCCCTGCTCTGTCCCATACAGCTCCTGCACTCTGCCTGCCACCGTTCAGCATCAAGCTGAGCTTTTCAGAGAGCCCCCCACAAAGTCCCCAAGATCACTTTGCAACAGCTCATTTAGAGCCCATGATTGTGTTTGTTTAGGTAAGGGTCTGGGCTGTTTGCCAGTGTACATTACTTTGTATTTATAAATGCTGAATTGCATCTGCCATCTAGTCTGTGGTTATGAATTTTACCGTGAAACCCCTTGCTGCAACAAATCATGTGCCCAAATATCCACTTTCCTTCAAGTAGAAATATTATCATAGTTCACAGTTGTGCCCAAGTCTTAAAATGTAAGCTGATTGTAAGCAGTGACATCTTCCTGATCCAGCAGCCAAGCTGCAGCAGTAGTTCACAGAAGTAAGGACTTGGTAAGCCCTACCTATCAACACACGTTAAAGATGCTCCTCAAAATGGTTTACATAAAAAAGAGGAATAATCTTTGCCTGCATCTTTGATAGGAGGTTATTCTCTTTGGCACTAAAAAGCTGATCTATGGACAGGCATAGGAAAATCCTACGGATATCCTAGGCCATGCTTCAGTGAGTGCTCTTGCCAGCTCTGCTCTGCCACCTCACCTGGTGGGAATAAGTCTCTGCCAATTCTATCAGCAGAGGCAGAATTTTCAGCTGTTCTCATGTAAGATGCAATAAATATGTGTGTTTTCCATCTGTCCTGTTTCCAACTACCTATCACATATCTGGGAGGGAAAAGCTTATGACCTTTTAAAGGGGAAAGCTTATGAACTTAAAGTAAAAACACAGTTCCTGTGGATGAGGGGTTTATACCATTCAGTCCCAGGCCTCATACCATTCAACCCTGGTCCTTTCCATGCAGGTAGTGTGGGTCCCAGATGCTGTTGGCCCATCCAAACCCACCCAGTATTCCCTTTGTCATAGGTGAGCTGGTTTCCCCACTGTATGCAGAAGTGTGTCTCCTTTCCAGATGTGACCATGCACAGCTGCTTAACACTGGAATAAGCATGGCCATGTTCAGCTCTCCCAAAGATGTAACGCAAAGTTTTGACGTTGCCTTGCTCCTGGTGCTCTCTAGTGATCCCCCTCACCAGTGTGACACCGCAAATGTCCCTGCACCACAGCTGCTCCCAGGCCAGTCTCATCAGCAGCCTCTGTACTCAGCAGAGTAGACGGGATTTGTAGGGATCTGGCTCTGAGCAAGGGAGTTTAACGTGATATGGAGCCAGTTACCAAATACAAGGGCAATAGCCGGAGGAGAGGCAAAAATCTCATGCAGGTATCCAATGCAGGGGACAGTCTGTGAAAAAGGCAGAAGTCCAAGGCAACTATCTGATGTGGAAGTCAGATGAGAGGCAAGAGATCTGGGCAGAAAATGCCTACTGCCCAGACGTAAGGCACATGGCCTGAAACAAGCCTATGGAGCACCGGTGGCACCCCTGGGAACAACGAGCTTGAAGGGGGGAAAAGGAAAGGGACGGGTAGGAAGGCTGTGGGCTTGCTGCAGGAGAGCCAGCAGAACCAGGGCAGACAGACATCCAGGCCTGCAGGTACAAGTTGAACTCTCCAGATCCAATACATCTTGGATGACCACTCAGAATAACTGTTGTGATCCTAGAAGGCTCCAGGGTGACCTCACTGCAGCCTTTCAGTACTTAAAGGGATCTTATAAAAAGGATGGAGAGAGACTCTTTACTTGGGCAGATAATGACAGGACAAGGGGCAATGGGTTTAAACTAAAAGAGGGGAGGTTTAGTTTGGACTTTAGCAAGAAATTCTCCCCTGTGAGGGTGCTGAGGCCCTGGCACAGGGTGCCCCGAGAAGCTGTGGCTGCCCCTGGATCCCTGGCAGTGCCCAAGGCCAGGTTGGATGGGGCTTTGGGCAGCCTGGGCTGGTGGGGGGTGTCCCTGCCCATGGCAGGGGGGTGTAGCCAGATGATCTTTAAGGTCCCTTCCAACCCAAGCTGTTCTATGACTCTGTGATTCTAACCCACTGCACAGAGCTGCAGTGATGCAGGGATTGCAAAGCTGAGCTTGGCCAGACTGAGCACCGTGAGCTGAAATGGGGTCCTTTCTCACAACCTGGGAGAAATGTCACATCTGCATTTTTTCCAAGTCTCGTCCACCAATGGCCATGGTGTTATCACAGCTATCCCTTTTGCAAAGTGTCATATGACTAAAATCCCTAGCAGATCCCGGGCTGCCTAAGAAAGCAGACCAAAAGAAGCTGTCACCAGTCCCCAGCACGGTGGGTGAGGGCATCACAAGTGGTCACGATCCTCATTTCCATCTCACCCATATGGGATGCATCCAGCACATTGCATGGTGTTACCCATCTATGATATTGCCACCATTCGGTCCTCATACGGTGAAGCATGAAGTAAGAAAATACGCATTGTGAATCACAACTAGCTCCTACGGAAGTTAGCTTTATCCGTGCCGTGTTTGTAAAAGTCAGGCAAAACCAGGTGTCCAACGGAACTAAATTCCGGTTCCTGAAATGACTTAGATCTCCTGTGGAACTCAAAGTATCTCAGGAATGCTTCAAAACATCATTACTAAGAAGCAGAGTTTCCTGCGCATCCAAACCTGGCAGCGGTGAAAGCACTGCATGCGAGTGACTCACAGAAAGGAGAGGTGAAGCTCCAGATGGCATTTACACCTGCTCTCCCCCCGCCATCTGGGGCTGCCCCCCTCCCGGCAGCTGCAAATCCCACCCCCACATCTTCAGCGCTGGAAGGGCCCCATTGCACTAGGCAGCATTTTTCTCAGTTTTCCTCTAAAATGACACTTATCTCAGCTTTTGCTTACAGACCCAGCATCTGCAGATAATGCGGAGCGGAGGAATGAAGTCTAGGAAAGAACCTGGATGGAAAAGTTGCTCCTAAAATTTTCCATGGCCTCAGCTTGGTTGTCTGCACGGTCGTCTCGCAGCTGAAGCAGCAGCTTGGGAGCTGCTGCCCCAAGCAACACAAGTAGGATGGGGAGAGGGAGAGCATTTTAATTTCAACTTTCAACACAACCCCTTTTTCAAAGAACAGCTAGAAATGAAAACACGAGAGCAGACACGGGTGACTGGAGACCATAATTCTCTGCCCTGCTCACAACTCGGTGCACTCCCTTCTGAGCCTGGATGACCAGAGACCTCCACCCCACCCCATGAGCTGTCACCTTGAGCAGCGGCGTAGCAGAGCCGTGCAAGGGAAGGTAAGGTCTGTGCCGTGAAGCTGCTCTGTGGTGCAGACGCAGGACATTTCTCCATGCTCCCCAGACCCCTCCATCCGCGTGGTGGGACAGAAGCCCAGCCTAGCCACCCTCTCCGCTCTGCCTCCTTTCCCCTGTCTCTCCTGGCATCCCTCCCAGCTCCCTGGCACGCATCCCCGCTACATTCGCACGGCTCATTCTTCCATTCCCAGATAAAAGCTGGGACTGATTTTTAATAAGTGTGCAAATTCAACCGCCGCTGTCTCTATCGGCTGCCGGCTTTGTCTCCTTCGCAGTTTCAGCATTAGACATGCTTGCCTGCCCCTCTGCAGCTCTCTCACCCACTCTTACCAGATAAGGAACACGACACCCACAACTCTATAAACATATTTCTCTGAGATGTGCAGGCTCTGTGCAGCCAAGCTAAACAAGAATACAATAGGACGCTAATGATACACCTTCCCGTCTGCATGGAAACGGGGACGCGAGCGATGGGGAAAGCATCCCAGCCTGCAGCCGAGGCAAGGCTTGAGCCTCACCGAAGGCGTCAGCCGCTGGTGCCCAGCTGAGCTACCCACACCTCTCACAACAGGCATCCACCCCGAGCCCAGAGACCCCACAGCGTATCGCCAACAATCTGCACCAGATTTCCCTGCCGAAATCTCCCGGTCCAACTTCCAGCCTCGGGGTCTCATCACAGCTACAGCAGAGTACAGCATCTTCCCGCTTTTTCATCAAGGTGGATATAAATTCCCTATTCAGGCTTCGGCTTCCCCCTCTTTATCCCCAGATCATGTTCATCCATTTCACCACTACAGGGCATTAAACGTTCATAATCACCTGTTATCCAATACGGCCCTTAAATCAATTCCAGAGCCGCTGCCCTCGAGCAGGCAGTCTCCCAGCCTGGCCTACATTCTGCGCCCGGAGATGGATGACCGAGCGTTTAGCTGTATTAAAATTCATGTTGTTTCACTGTTGCCAGTCTACCAAGCAATCGCAATTGCTCTGCATTAGAGACTTGCCTTCATCATTATTTATCATGGGACAAATTTGAGTCAGCTGCAAACTTTACGGGCAACTAATTTATATATGTTTTCCGGATCATTCATGAAAATAGTGAAACACACCGGGGTGAAAGCTGAATCCTGCAAAGCTACCATGCAAGCAGCTTGTTCGGCAATGATCCTCCAACAACAACCACGTGTTGAGAGCTTTTAGCTGCCTGTTTCTTAATCCATTTAATAACTGTCCATTGATTCAATAGAGAGTATATTTTCGACCAAGTAAATCAAGTGCCTGACATAAGTCTAAATACATTATGAAAATCCAACTACATGAGCAGACGCTCTGGTTTTTTTGTCCAGATCTAATAGACCATCAGTCCATGCCCGGGGCTTGTCGGCATTGTGGCAATATGATTAATAAATAATAGTGACAGCAATATCTTTAAAAACAATATCAGAAAAAAAATATTGAGAACTCGACTGGGTTTAAGAATACTTTCTGGGAAATCTACCGGTTGAAATTAATGGTATTTCTATGCCTTTGATCTTTAGCTGTGTTAACATTTCCTCTTTCTCCTGCAGCACCGAGACTGAACGGAGCAGCCGCTCCTTTACCTCCTGGGCTTTCCCACTCGTTCCTTCAAACCAGCGGTGGGCACTGGCTTTCCCTGCCTCTGAGACGCCCCTGGCTTTCTGATATTTATAAGGAATTAGAACTGGGACCTTGTCAGCTAATTTTGACAGCATTTCCATGCTCACTTCTTAGGAAGAGGCTTGCACATCCATCCACGGCTGGGTTGCTGCCACGCTCCGTAAACCACTCTTGATGGACGGTGTCTCACTTCAGCCGGGCATCCCTCTCCAGAGATGCTGCTTCACAGCCTCCACAGGCAAGTTGCTTAAGCACTCAGGATCATTTCAGAGGAAATGAAAGATTTCCTTAGCACTGGCTCCCCGAGACTCGTTTTTCTCCAGGACCGGGTTTCACGTCACTCTGCGGCCGCCCTGTCAACAACCTTTCCTTACTCTTTCATATCTAGGCATTGTTGTCCCACCGCTGGCTCTGTTGGAGAAAGGGATGTTGCAGCAACACATTTTGTTTCAGCCCCTGAAGCGTATTACTTAATTAAAAGAACCAAACCATGAAGCTTATTGAAGGCAATCTTCGTCCTGTAGCCAGGACCTGCAGCACTCCACGGGGACACAGACTTCACACCCCGCAGTTCAGTCGCTCTATGCAGAGCGGTTTTAGTGCAGCAGGACTAATTTCCCCTAATACTAAGTGGCTATTAATATTTCATGATACCAAGTGAACTTCTTTTTCTATTTCATTTGCCATCTTTATTTGTTTAATTCACCTCCTTCAGCACTGCGAGGGACACCAAGGACCAACTGCTGATTTGGGGGAAATATGAATCATGTCATCAAAGGAATTAACTGAAGTGAAGCGAAAAAAAAAGAGCAAGAAATTTCCCAAATTATGAATAGAAATTACATCAGAATCACAAAAATACACCTGGGAAGCTCAATCCTGCAGGAGACCCCCGAGGTTAAGAGCAAAGTGCCGAAACAGCACCTGATAGGAAGGTGAAGCAGAATTTACAAGCAGAATATCTCGTCTCTTACAGCCTGGAAAAAGCTCGTCTCAGCATATTCACTGTTACTTTCTTCAGGATTTCTCACACTTGATGCCAAGGAAAGAGAAGAGTAAATCTTGTGGATTTGAAGACGGAAGAAAGACTCCTCATTTTCCCCTGCTCTCTTTTCCCTGCCAAAGTGGAAGCAAACTCTCCTTTCTCCGGGAAATAGCTTGCGCAACTTCTCACAGGAGCAAGGACAAGGAAAGCAAACCCCGCCGGTCCCAGCGGGCACTATCCAGACAACACATTTCAAAAAAGTGTGCTCTGTGCCAGCCTTGGCATGCAAACCTCTTCACCTCCCAAAACCAGAACTCCATCCACAAAAACTGCCCGGAAAACCACCTCAGCCCAGCAAACCCCCTCCAGCCTTGCTTGGGGAATCAGGCCAGGGAAACCACAAATGCTTCAGAGCAAAGCCAGGAGTCTCGGATTGGCCTTTTCTCCTGCTGCCTCTGTCTCTGTCTTCCCTCCCCTACGGATTGTTTCAGAGACGTCACACTAAGGAAACTCAGACCATCTCACCTTGATTAGAGAGGGTCAGAAAGGCTCCTGCCTTACTGCTTGCAGCCACATGAGACCCTACTTCCACCCAGGATTTAGATGCCGCCATTTCTGCTTCACCACCCTTGGCCTCCGCCTTGCTGTTTTCCTTCCAAGATGTTATTTGGGGTGACATCCCCTTCACCCCCACCTTTTGCTGAGGAAACCATCCAAACCAGCTTCCCTCGTTGTACAGCTTGCTCAAACCAGCACGACGCAGTAGCATCGTGCGACAAGTGGCAGCAGCCTGACACATCAAGCACCCAGGAAAGCACACAGAGCAAATCAGGCTGACAACAAAGGAAACTGTGGACCAGTTCTGCACGGACTGATAAAATGCCGCCTCAAGGAAGGGTGTCTTCCCAGTGCTTCGAGGACCAAGCCTGTCCTGTTGCAGAGGAGGGCAATCTCTTCTTGACTTCGCACCACTGTTATCCTGGTCTCTGTTGATGTGTAGATGCAGCATCTCCTGCCTGCATCCCCCTCCTAGTCACCAACACAGAGTAGCCTTTCTTCTTCACACGGACACAAACCTAAGTCTTCCTGGGCCCTTAGCAAAGCCTCGCGCTTCCCTTCGCTCACCACTTTGTACTCCTGCAGGGTCTGGATGCAGGGGAGGTCTGTGTCCTGCCCCAGAGCTGTTCACGCTCCCCGTGTCTCCAGCCATGTGTGCTGCTGGGTTCAGCTGGTGGCTTCACATAGGTCTTACATCAATAAAACACCTTCTGGATCTTTATTCTTGCCAGGTGATAGCATCCTTTGTTAAAGCCATACATCCTTAAGATAATGCCTTCTGAATCCCTAAATCCCCTTCATTATCAAAGCATTCCAGCTCTTTTCCCAGCAGTCTAGAGGTCACCTTATGTTTTTTCCATTCCCAAAAGTATGGCTTGACATTTGCTAATGTTAAAATCCAGCAGCTATTTCTTTCTCCTCTCCTCTGACAAGTTTAAATCCTGCTGAAGGTGACGCATGCCTTTTAGCCCTCGTGTTAGTTGCTGGTGCCCAGAGGCTATTATCAAGGAACGGGCTAATCCTAGATTTGGAAGGTCCCTCTGGGGTTTCTTGTGATGGGATAGGGGGTGAGGGGGTCTGATGGCTGTGTTTATTCAAAATCGCTGCCTGAATTGAAATCAAACAAGTTCCATGTCCTCCTGTTCATCTTCTCTTGACTCTGTCTGGTTCCCACAGCACAGCATCCACAGATTCACAGACAGACAGGGCTTGGAAGGAACCTCTAGAGATCACCCAGCCCAAACCCCTGCCAGAGCAGGGTCACCCCCCGCAGTGGGCACAGGGTGGTGTCCAGGAGGGGCTGGGATCTCTCCAGAGAAGGAGACCCCACACCCTCTCTGGGCAGCCTGGCCCAGGGCTCCGGCACCCCCAGAGGGAAGAAGTTTCTCCTCACGTTCAGTGGAACTTCCCGTGTCCCAGTTTGTGCCCACTGCCCCTTGGCCTGTCCCTGGGCACCACTGAGAAGAGTCTGGCCCCTTCCTCTGGACACCCCCCTGGAGATACTGATCAGATCCCCTCGCAGCTCTCCACTGGACTGTCTCCAGTAGTTCCCAGTCTGTCGGGAACTGGGGAGACCAGCACTGCACACAGGACTCCAGATGTGGCCTCACCATGGCAGAGTAGAGGGGGAGGAGAACCTCCCCCGACCTGCTGGCCACGCTCTCCTCAATGCCCCCCAGGTCACCATTGGCCTTCTTGGCCCCGAGGGCCCTGCTGGCCATGGAGAGCTTGATGTCCACCAGCACTCCCAGGTCCTCCTCCAAAGCCCTGCTTCACAGCAGGTCAACCCCTAACCTGTCCTGGTGCCAGGGGTTAGTTATCCCTTCATCTCCAGCTGGCCAGAGAGCAGCAAGATGAGTGAAACAGCAACAGTGGCCAGTCACTAGGATGGGGGTAGCTCTAGCAGTGGAAAACCTCCCTAAAAGCTGTCAGCACTGAAAATGCAACTGCCATAGCAGTTCTCAAACTCAACTCAGCTGTCTGCGAAGCCGAAGGCACATAAATTTTCTTGCCATCTACCGGCGTGAGGGTGCACGCTTCCGCCCCCAGGTGCTGATGGACCTCAGCATGCAGGGGTTTGCTTGGCCAACTGAGTACGCAGTCTAGCAGGGGTGCCTGTACATTGCTGTACAACTGCTTCACCCATAAGCCCAGTGTGGCGATGGACCTGGTTGTTGTACCCCTCCAATGCCTGACTTGGCACAGAGACCTGCCCCTTCATCTCCCGTTGGCCAGGCAAGGCAGGCAGATGGACAACACATACTGCAGCATCAAACCACTCACTCCTGACACGTTACAGGAAACAGCAAGTCGTACTTGGAACTGGAGGGATGACTACTGCTGGCTGAAAGTTCCCAACTGAAGCTGCACGTTAACTGGTTGATATATCGAGAGGAGGACGTGTGCTGTGATAGGCCACTGGGACCATGATTAGACCCAGACTCATTAGGCACTCTCATTAATGATCTAGATGAGAATGGGAGAAAATAGCAGGTTAATTAAATTTGCCCCTACTGAGCTGGAGAAGCTTTCAGCATTAGTGGGGATAGATGAATGACAGGGAGGGATGTGGGAAAAAAATGGCAGATTGATATAGGCTGGAAAAATGCAGCTACTTCTGGGGAAAATGATCAGCCTTCCAACTAATCAGTGTGAAGGGGAGAGACTATAGATAAAAGAGCCATATCTGAGGAGCTGCCAGAGAGCTGCAAGATGATGGGTGATAATGAGTGAAGGGAAGGTGGTTTACTTGGGAGTGAATTTTTGCTCTCTGCTTGCATTGCCAAGTGTTAGTTCTTGCCTGGGGCTCCTGCAGACTATCAGAAAGAATACAATTGTTATTATTGATCGTTGTTACAACAGCTCTTAGGTTCTGATGTTCCTGCTTAACCAAAACACCAAGAAACTTATGGAAGTGGCGAGAGAAAGAGCATTATCCACAGGTGAACTTGGAGGGCCAGCTCTATGCACAGGTTGAAATGTCTTAATTGTGTGTCCTAGGGGCTGCAGGATCCCGGAAAAATACAGGAGGAAGCCGTGTAGTGCAGTAAATTGACTGAGCTGAAGGAGGAGCAACTGCCCTACCAGGCACTGTAGCAAGGCTCACCAACACGGAGACATGGAAAGGCTGCATGGGAAAACTTCTTGTCCACTCTCTCTATTTCAAATTTGAACCTCAGAAATGAGCTGTGCAATGGCAGGCTCATTTCTGAGCCTACTACATTTACCATGTAGCCAGGTTGGTACCCACAGAAGACAGAGCTGCACAGCAGGTCTGAACCAAACACGTGAACCAAACACACACCAGCTCAACCCTAGGCAGGTTGTTTGCAAAAAGTTGGGAAAAGAATAAAACCACAAAGTTTTGGACAGAATAGTCCCAGCTCAATTTCTGCATTAGACTGGAATGGAGCATCTGGATGTAAANCCATCACTCAGACCAGCACCACACGTCAATGTTATTGGGTCTCCTTTTCGTCATCCTTATGCGAAGGAAGGAAAGGACATTTTTCCTCCACAAAAAGAAATTTTTCAGGAGGAAATGTTTGGAGAAAAAGTGACGTCAAGATATCACCTTTTAGAGGTATAAATACTCCCAACAGAGTATTTATATGGTCACAACAGATGATAATAGAAGTTCCCCCCTCCAGCTCTGCTCCACACATGAGTCAGAACTTCACCAAAATCTGCCAACTTAAACCAGCTGCAGTCCGAGTGGTCTGTGAAATCACAGCAATGAAAGTCAGGTCCCGTGACACACAAGGATTTCTCTTCAGAGCAGAAGCAAGTGTGAGACAAAACTCTTTGAGAAAGAGGGAGACTAAGTGTACTTAAAGCCATTTCTAAAGAGAGTAACTTCAAAAAAGAGGGAGAAGATACTCAAGGCAAATGTGGAAGTCTGACTACTTAAAACAGCTACTGAAGAACAGAGACAAGGCAACACAGCAATCTCTGGGAGTAAAAAAAAAAAGTTAAGGCTTGACAGCAGCATTAATGCACAAAACCAAAGCAATTTCTCTAATGCTGGCAAAATAATTTCTGCATGTCGAGAGGAGCAGACCCACAGCTTCCAGAACCACGGGAGCCCGCACGCCTGGAGGGGAGTTCAGCCATTCCTGATAATCACAATACGAGGGAAGCCCATGGCTGAAAGATATTTACAACAGACTGAACAGAAACTCTAAATCAGAAAGAGAAAATTAAAAAGCGATTGCGACAAGGGACACATGAGGTTTCTGCTAAGGTGCCTGTAAGCGTTGGTGCGCCTGAGACTTGCACGGCCTTGCAGAAATTAATAAATGGGTGATGTAGGGTACTGATTAAAAAAAATAAACGTATATATAAATAAATGTCTGTCAGCTACAGACCACTCATTTGAATACAGATTGGGTATCACTGATCAGATCACACCCAGACACAAGCAGTTCAGCAGAGGAGACAAACGAAATACAAGAGGCATGAAATCAGCATTTTTAACTTATGAGCCAGTAATAAACTACCTAATCTGAGAGAAAAAACCCTCAGGATAATAGGGATACACCAAAAGGCTTCAATTTAGTTCTGCATTGGTGGATATGGAGGATACTGAGAACGTGTGGTACTTTAAAGAACACACTGAATTGTCTTTGATGGAGAGGAAGATCGCACCTGGCCTTCCGCAGCAGTGACGTGTCCTCTAAAGGGGCACATCATCACCCCTGGGTTTTCTGCATTTGCTTCACCCACCCTTCTTGTAATAGGTCAGCTGGACCTCTGCATATCAAGCACTCTGAAATAACATGCAAAGTTGAGGAAAAGAATCGTAGCTTTGTCTAAGATCATTAAGAACATTTCAAATCATATTTGCATGAAATTTGAACTAACGAGCACACCGACATGAGATCGAGAAGGACCAGCCTTTAAGAGAAATGGTCTCAGCTGAACTTCAGATGAAGTCACTGACCCGTTATCCCCAAAAGAAAGTACAAATAGTTTGACATTTTAGAATATGGCCTCTCCAGTGACTCTGACATTAGAAAGAGAAAATAAGTTTAGACTACAAGAAGAGGTTACATCAGCTCCAGAAATCCAGGCTGACTGGAAACAACCAGGTTCAGTGCCATCCCAGTCACATTCACAGCACTGGTATGCAAGTCTGGGGTCTGGGAGAACTGAGTTAGACAGGGTGGCAAAACACAGCACTTCCCAAGCAAAAGCAGATGTTTTTGGTAGCAGATGGACTGCCTACGAAAGCACAAATGAAGAAGTCGATTGAGATATTCTTGCATATAAAGAGTACTCCATGTATTTACACCTTTAGCAACAGTGAGTTAGTGGATAGAGCATGAGAGAGACCCCAGGAAAATGGAAAGACTATTTAAAAGGGTGGAAAGCAAAGAACCCATGTATGAATTGTGATCTTTTAACAACCAAGAACACGCATTTTAAGATGCCAGCTGAAGCTCTCATTACGGTATCACACAATGATGTTTTCCACGGAGACTGGGCAGGCTCTGACAACTGGTGAGCTCCCACAACAAAGTGGTGGCCCTGCACGTCTGCCCAGAGAGAAGAGCAATTCGTTATAGTTAATGAGGTTACATCAGGCTGGTGGCCAGTCACTAGTGGGGTGCCCCAGGGCTCCTTTTTGGGGACAGTTATTTTTAACATTTTCATAAATGACTTGGATGTGGGACTGGAAGGAATCGTGAGCAAGTTTGCGGATGATACTAAATCGGGAGGAGGTGTGGACTCTGTTGAAGGTCATGAGGCCTTGCAGAGAGACCTGGGCAAATTAGAAAACTGGGCAGTCACCAACCACATGAAGTTTAACAAGAGCAAGTGCTGGATTTTGTCCCTGGGAAGGGGCAGCCCTGGCTCTACAGACAGACTGCGGGATGATGTGCTGGAAAGCAGCCACCCTGNAAGGACATAAAACTGTTGGGGAGTGTCCAGAGGAGGGCAACAAAGGTGGGGAAGGGTCTAGAGGGGAAGGCGTGTGAGGAGAGGCTGAAGGCCCTGGGCTTGTTCAGCCTGGAGAAGAGGAGGCTGAGGGCAGAGCTCATGGGGCCTCCAGCTTCCTCCCGAGGGGGAGCCAAGGGGCAGGCGCTGATCTCCTCCCTCTGGTGCCCAGCGACAGAACCCCAGGGAACGGCCTGGAGCTGCCCCAGGGGAGGGTTAGGGTGGGGATGAGGAGAAGGTTCTTCCCGCAGAGGGTGGTGGGGCCCTGGCACAGGCTCCCCAGGGCAGTGGTCACTGCCCCGAGCTGGGCTGAGTTCAAGCAGCGTCTGGCCAACGCTCTCAGCCATCTGCTGTGATGGGGCTGGGCCTGTGTGGGGCCAGGGGTTGGGCTGATGGGCCTTATGGGTCCCTTCCAACTTGGGATATTCTATGATTCTATGATCCGTCAGGGCTGGTCCAAGGCACATATATCCTGGGAGCAGAGCTGTCAGATCCCACGTGCAGGTTAAAAATCATCGGTTTCTAGCAAAAGACATCAGTGGCATCAATTGATGCTGACGACATAGGAGCATCACAGCGCAAGGAGAGGCTCCTTCATAGACCTGGTGCCCTCGTAACTTAAACATGTCTACCTGCACCTCACCGGCAAATTCATAAGCTTAAAGCTGTACTTGTGCATCACTAAGCAGCATCTCAATGGTTGTTGGGAGACTCCAGAGGAAGGGGGGCAACTTCAGGCATCTGAACTCTCCAGATCATAATTCAGGTGGATTCAAGAGGAACTGATAAGTATGCTGAAGAGCTGGATCAGTAACCTTAGCAGGAAAGACTGAAAAAAGAAATGTGTCGAGCGTGGGTCTACCATGACAAATACAACAAAAGCTGGCAAAGAATGAGGCAGGAGATGAACCTGAGACCGGGACAGAGAGCAGAAGGGAGAAGGTCTATTTCAGTCCCTCCCAGAGGACTGCTTTTGTATTTGACATGACACATCTGGGAATTGAAAATCAGAAATGCTCCACTGAGGAAGGATGAGGAGAAAGGGCTCCCTCCCCTGCTGTGTGCTCAGGCAATAGGCTTGTGCTGTCCTCTGCTTGCTCCCTCAGGATCCTTGCGCTGCTGGCTGCATCTGGGCTCAGAAGGGAAACTGCAGAGCACCATTCCCCCCCCAACAACAGTACATCACATGGGGGTGGCTGTTGAAAGCCAGGCAGCACGGACCACGGGGCTTTGGGACTCACTCTTGGCTCTTTAATCTTTCTTTCACCCCGATGGCAGAAGCACAGGCAGACGTCACCCTCAAGCTGCCATGAATTCAAATTTGGAGTTCATTCCTTGCTGGCCTGATTTTCAGAGGTATCCCAGTCCCACAGCTTCAGGTAGGTGCCTGTAGGACTGACAGAGGTGACGAAGCTCGTTTATCACAGTCTGCACATGCAGTCAGAGCTGCAGGGGAGAGGAGCATCCTGCACAAGAATGCCTCGAATATCCAACAGCAGCCTGGGTGCTGCAGCCCCGCATGCCACTGTGCCGTGGGAACGTACCCTCTCTCATCCAAGACTGAAGTCATGAGATTCACTCACTTCAGGACTTTTTGTGTTCACTGAATACCTACGAAGTCCAAAGAATGCAGCACATGGATGCCACATCCCCTAAACAGCGAGGATAGCTGCTCTACCCTATTATAGAGCAGGGTTGGTTGTATGTCTCGGCACACTGCAGGTGGGGGAGTTGGGTGTTGGTAGAGCGACCAGGGCCACGGAAGTATCTTCAAGGTTCGGCACCAAATATGCCAGGCTTCATGTTTAGAAATAAGGAAGAAACACTTGAGTGAAAAGATGTCGGGCCGCAGAGAGAGGGAGGTCATCAAGGATTTGCCATCCTTTTCTCCTAAGACATCGCTTTCCAAAGTGCTGCCACACAACTGCTCACTACGGCCGCTGCTGCAACCTCTGTCCCGCGCTGAACTCCAGTTCTTGCTCCTCTCTCTGCACCCAAAAATACCCCAGCCTCACTCAGAGACCAAAACAGCTCTCATTTGCAGGTAAAATATTTTGGGGGAGGGATGACATTTTATTACGACTCCCTTGTCACTAACGTTGCAGACAAAACAAGAGGCAACCTTGAAATGCTTTTAAACTAGGACAAAGAAGGAAGTCAAAACATTACCTGTGGTTTCCTTGACAGAATGTGACCCAGGCGATGACTCCCCTGAGCAAGATTATAGAGCTGTCACTCACTGCCACCGCACAACACGGAAATTAGCGGATCGGGCTGATGATGAATGTCTTGTCATGACGTTTAAACGTAGGCTGCTCTGATCCCATTGCCCCCCTCACTCGTATGGCTTAGGAAAGACAAGGGATGGAGGATGGGGGGAAGGGGCAGGAGTCCCACCTGAGCCTCAGCCCAGCCGTCAAAAGCAGGGAGATGTGGTGGCACTCATGCGCTCCAGATCTTGCTAACTTTCAGGATTTTATCACTGATCTTAAGATATTTAGCTTTTTTTTTTTCCTAAATTCAGGAGTTCATCACAGCTTTCTAATGCTTTTTTTTTTTTTTTTCCCCCTGGCAAAGAAGATGAAAATGCTAACTCCTCTATCTCCCCAAACCTCAGAAAGCAGGAGGTGAATGAAATGTCCCAAACTGTGTGTTCTGTAAGAATTTCTGTCCCTCTTCAAAGCAGAGGTTTGTAGCTGCTGTTTGCAGACACAGTCGATGAGGAAAGGCTCAGTGACAGGCTCACAAATCACAGCACCCCCCTGACACCTCTTTCTTGAGCAACGGGGTTTGATTTTCCATCATCTTCTGATTTTAGCTGGCCTCCCTGTGGCTCCAAGCAGCATAGTGTGGAAAGAGCTCGAGAACATCTGAAAACCAGCACACGCTGTCCTCAGACTGCAAAACAATTAGCCAAGGCGAGTTTGAGAAAGGGGAGCAGAACGCACATGGATGGTATTGAAGAGGATGGTTTGAAAGGACAGCGGGGAGGGAGGAAGGTGCTGACAGCCCGCCGGCACAGACTCTGCTCACGGAAGCGCAGCAGAGGCGATGCTTAGTCCGACCTGTGGGTTTTGATTTAAAGGACTGTGCCTTCTGGAGTCCAGATGACCAATAAGTGCTCGTCGCTTTTAAGAAAGCCCTTGTGCCTTGCAATAATTCACCACTGATTGGCTACATTTCCTTAAAAGAGCTCAATTAGAGTTGATTTAAGTACTCCCGGGGAGGGCAGGCATGCAGGAGGGGGTGCAGCGATTTACGGACCTGGTGTCAGCTGCAGAAGCAGCAGAGGCTCTCCTGCCTGCAGCAACAATGCTGGGGACCGACTGGAGGGTTACTGTGGAGAATGTGAGGGCCAGGGACCCCTCCCAAAAAGGGTCCTGGAGATGATGCACAGCAGCCATAAATCTTAACAAAATCCTGTTTCCCTCTCTTTAAGGGCCAACTCTGATGCAAGCACGGATTTGCTGTGTACCACAGATCCCAGAGATTAGACCATGCTTGCAGTTGCATTTCACTACTCTAATTTGGGGGGAGGGGGTGTGTGCGTGTGTGTGGATCCAATCGGTTTGGGCTATGGACTCGGACACAATTTAGCTGAGAAAGTGCCGGTGTTTCCAAAGAGAAACATCATTCTCTGGACTCCATTGACTGTAAAGAGTACAAAGACAACTTGCTTAGATGTAGACATTCAGGTTTGGTCAAATAAATGTTACTGGACCACCAGATCAGATGCATATACCCATACTGGGCTGATCCATATTGGGCACCCCCTGCAAGGGCCTTCAGTGAGAACTTGTGTGGACCCTGAGTGTAGTAGGTTTTCCTCACTAGATGCCCTGCTGCTTTACAGACCCCCCCTCTCTGATGTTTCCTGGCTCCACAGACAGCTGCTCAGCGATGGAGAGCCTTGGAAGCAGAGGCAAGGGCTCAGTAATGTGTGTAGGCAACCCCCTGATGGGTTCCTCTGTTCGGCATCACTGCACGGCATCTCTGCTGAGCATCCTGCCTGTGACAGAGATGTCTGAGAACAAAGGAGAGGCAAGTGTCCTCCAGGACTGTCCTGCTCTTCATTCTCACCCACAGCCTGCTGCGGAGCACAGCCCGCCCCAGGAGCCGGCTGGCAGGTCCCTGCAAAGCTCTGTCTCCTGGCAAGAAGTAGAAAAGCAGGAATAATCCAAGCAGAGAATGAACTTTTAACCACATGTATCCTTGTTTTGTAACTGTGCTGCCTCTCTTAAACACTCTGGCTTATATTTCTATACATTCCTATCTGGAAGGACTGAAAAAGAAGAATAGAGAATAGGAATAGCAAGAAAAGGATCAGTTTAGAAATGAGCAGAATGGGGAGCTTTCTGCTGTGCTTCCCTCCCTGCATCGAGTCCCCCTCCCCATTACCGCCCTCCCAAATTGAGAGCAAGGCCAGCCAAGCAGGGCGTAACTTCATGTTTGCCCCAGCGAGGTGCAGAAGAGGATCAGTGCCCCTCTCGTGTTCATTGTTTCCAACCCAGGAGCCTTGTCTCTGATTCCTCCCTGGATGAGGACTGGAGAGCTGTCACAACAGGGACTGGTTTCCATAGCAAACCCAGTGTTTTCAGATGGAGAGGCTCAGCCCGGCATTCACGAGCACTGAAAAGAAAAGCATTTATTCCCCCATAAGCATGAAGGACAGGGAGAAGTCTAATGCCACGTGTGGTTTATATTTCATGAGCTGCTTCAAAGCAGAAATAGCCTGCTGGTGAGTGCCTGCTGGCAGCTCTTCTCTCTCTAACCTGATACATGAGTCGAAGCCTTTGCGATTCAGAGCTGAGCCTTGCTCCCTATTTATCGGTTTGTTGGTTTCTCACAGTATCTGAGGGTCAGCAGTGGGTCACGCTGCGCCCCGAAGGAGGATGTGCTGCTCTCGGCCCACGTGCATTGCTGAGAACCAGAGACAGAAACCAGCACAGGGGCAAAACTGACTTGAAGGCACCGTAACCTTAACAGCCAGTGGACATGAGAAGGAGATGACCAACAGTGCTGCGTGCAGTGCAGGCAGGAAAACAGAAAGCAGGAAAACAAATGGGACTAAGAACCAGATTCTGGAAAGCGCCTGGGGAGGGGCTGGGCATTGCCAAAGCCAAAAAAGATGGGAGCGCATGGATTAAAAAGGGTGAGGCACCCTCACCATCAGAGCTATTCTCAGCCCTGCTTTTCACCACTCATGCTCCATGCTCCCGGGGAAGCTGAGACTGGACCATCAATGCAGCAATCTTCAAAGCAGCACAGGGGCCACACTCACCCTCCAGCATCTCTGCTTCTCATGTGAAGCTGCTTGCACAGGGACATGCCCATGTTTTGGGCTCTGGTTGCACGGCTGCATGGAAAATAGTGGAAAGGACACTTTCCACATCCAGCTCCTCATGCACAAGTCCACACAGTATCGTGCTGGTCTTGGCTGGGAGAGAGTTAATGTTCTTCACAGTAGCTAGTATAGGGCTGTGTTTTAGATCTGTGCTGAAATCAGAGTTGATAACACAGAGATGTTTTTATTACTGCTGAGCAGTGCTTACAGAGTCAGGGGCTGTTCTGCTCCTCACCCCACACCACCAGCAAGTAGCTGGGGGTGCACAAGAGGTTTGGGAGGGGACAGGGTTGGGACAGCTGACCCCAACTGCCCAAAAGGATATTCCATACCATATGATGTCATGCTCAGCATGTGCAGATGGGGGAAGAGGAAGGATGGAGGAAGAGGGAGGACGTTCAGAGTGGTGGTATTTGTCTTCCCAAGTCACCATTACACGTGACGGAGCCCTGCTGTCCTGGGGATGGCTGAATGCCTGCCTGCCGTGGGAAGCAGGGAATTAATTCCTTGTTTTGCTTTGCTTGTGTGTGCAGCTTTTGCTTTACCTGTTAAACTGTCTTTATCTCAACCCATGAGTTTTCTCACTTTTAGTCTTCTGATTCTCTCCCCTATTCTGCCAGGGGGTAAATAAGTGAGCGGCTTTGTGGGGGTCAGTTACCGCCTGGGGATAAGCCACAACAGATACACAAGCACTGGAACAGCGTACAGTATTTCTTAGAGCTAATCAGTGCTGTAGATCCGTTGATTTGTGGTTCTGCTGTGTGAATTCAAATGGATGAGTTATTTCATTTTTTTCCACAGCCATCATGACTATAAACCACTCCCAGAAGGCACGGTTTTCAACAACGGGACAGTGCTACAGAAGGCTGGGAGGGAAAACTTCTTTAGTCGACAAAGGAGAGTGAGAGAGAGAAATTGCCAAGACCATAAAGGGTTCCAGAAAGCCAGAGAAATTTTTTCTCCTGTCTGTGACTAGGGATCACGTCACACAGGCCGTGTGCAAGTCAGTCACTATGGTGTCATCTGCGAGGTTTTGGGGACTGGGAAGAGCTAGAAGGTGGTGGGGGCATCTTTGCCTGCACAGCGGCCAGACCCCTGCTCCCCGAGGGCACATAGGAATCAATCCTCTTCTGGACTTGTCCTTGGCAGGCAGTACAGAAGAGCACCCCGGGAGAAGAGGGATCGCGCACCCAGCCCTGACCCAGAGCAGTGAGGGTGTTCGCCCGTAGTGGCGGTCCTGTCCCCAGAGACCTTCAGCAGGACTTGAGCAAGTGCTGCACAGAGTGATGTGTCCCTGTCCTCCGGAATGAGTTATCACGTCTATGCAGAGCAGACAGTGCAGGCATTTATTCCTCCTCCAGATGGAGAGATCTGCATTTGCAGTGGACATTAAATTTGTAGCAAAGAAAAAAAAAAAAGAAAAACTGTGCTGCAGACATAACCCTCCTTTGCTCAGCAGGAGAGCAGAGAGTGCTTGTGGGGCAGGAGAAGGGACATTGTCAGGCCCATAAGAGACAGGAGGGGACAAAGGGGCTGTCCTCTCAGAGGTCTCACTTTTCTCACAGCAACACTGAGGGGAGAAGCAGCATTTACCTCTTCCCGCGCCTGACATCCTTGTGCAGAAAATGCACCAAAGCATTTGTAAATGCGCTGGCAAGCATCGCCTCAAACCCCCCATTGCTTTTTCCTGGCTACGAAATGAACATCTTCGGTCTCAGACCGGGGCTAAGCATTTTGCAGGTAGAAGGGAACACTCTATTTCCCAGCTTGGTGCTGGTAGCTCCTGGTGCGGCCCTGTGCCCAGCCGCATTTTGGGGACGGTCTGCTTCCTCCTTTCCTCTGCCCCGTGACATTCCCATTCCCGTGGGAGGTGGGATAGCCCGTCCTGCAGCCCTGTGCACAAGCCCTCTTCCCTGGCCGGGAACAGATCCCCATGCCCTGGTCGAGGAGGAGACTTCCAAACCCATTTACAAACATCCGTTGGTTAAGGAAAGGTGGTCAAGGAGGCAAGATGCTCTTTTATGTATTAATTATACATCAACTCATTTGCTTTAGAACTACACCGGGAGCACACGAAGAATTACTACATTAATTAGAGGGTAAATGACCCCTAACTCATAGCAGTGGTCTCCCAGCTTTGGCAGCCATTTGTTAATAATAGCAGTGAAAGCAACAGATTTCACTACAGGACATGACAATGAGAGACCACACGTTCAGGCCTTCAGTATTCCCCCGCCAGAGCACGGGGAAGTTGTCTGTCCCGTTGAAATCAGCAAGAGCTGCTGTATATAACACCCCTAGCATCTAACGCGTTTGATTTTGGGACCGAGACCTTTTTCCTCCGGCTGAAATGTCTGCAGCGTGCCGTCGATGCAGCACATCAGAGCAATGACCAGGGGCAGCGTTCACTCCTCTGCGGCTCTTCCCAAGCCAGAGACCCAGCAGCCTATGCATTCTTAATTGACAGAATTAGGAAGCTTATTTGAAGAATACTTGAGTCCTCAGAGTCTAATTTCCTGCTGTATAAATAATACATCAGCAACAGCAGTCTCCAGGAAAAAAAAAAAAAAACACAACCAAAAAAACCCCCCAACCAACAACACTAAGAAGCCCAGATGAATATTCTAGCTTCCATCACACTGTGAAAATCCTTTGCAGAGGTTTTTCACAATAGCCCCCAACTGCATTGTACCATTTCTCGCCTCGTCTGATTTAACGAAGGGGATAGGAGCTGAAAATTACACACGGGGGCCTCGCCGCTGCAGGCGTGATCACACCTTTTGATGAGCACAGCGGCTCTCTCCGGAATAAACGCTCCAGCCTCCCAGTACGAAGCCTTCAGATGTATATCCAGTGAAGCCCACCACCAGCATCGCCAGGAGCGCCCGCAGCCCCCATCAACAGGCGGCACAAGGGCCCACGATAGCAAAGCACCACAAACCTCCCACCCGGTGCCAACCCCAGCGCTTCCAGTTCAGCCCCCGCCGCTGCTCTTCCCTCCCGTGGTGGCCTTGGGGCTGGCACAGCTCCAGGAGATCGCATAGCAAGCGCTTATGTTATTAAAAGCCACGTCGCTGTACATACATATTCATGGGTGGGGAGAGGATGGGAACTGCACAGGCATCTGTGATTTTGGCAGATCGCAACTTTTTGGGGCTGAATTTGCAACTGCAAACTCCCTCCCCAGGTCCGGGTCCAGGATGAGACGTCAGTCTGACGTATCAGACTGGGAAGCGCAGCTCTGGTCCCACCGGACCACTCCTTGCCCCAGCATCATCCCATGCTCACGTCTCCCACCCTCAGATCACTTTGCAGCGCTGTTTAGCAAACCTTGAACACCCGGGCTGACCCCGATCTACTCAGCGCTGGGACCTTTGCGTTTCGGTCTCATTCTTGTTTCATCCCCACTCTGCTCTGCAGGCATTGCTGAGGGATGCAGGGGAAGCAGCTGCACCTTTGCCCATCTTTGCTGGGCAGTGCTGAGCTCCCGGTGCTGGGGATGCTGCCAGCAGGGACCCATTGCAGCCGTGGGATGAGGGGCTGGGGATGCTGCAGGCAAGGACCCATTGCAGCCGTGGGATGAGGGGCTGGGGGTGCTGCCAGCAGGGACCCATTGCAGCCATGGGATGAGGGGCTGGGGATGCTGCAGGCAAGGACCCATTGCAGCCGTGGGATGAGGGGCTGGGGGTGCTGCCAGCAGGGACCCATTGCAGCCGTGGGATGAGGGGCTGGGGGTGCTGCCAGCAGGGACCCATTGCAGCCGTGGGATGAGGGGCTGGGGGTGCTGCCAGCAGGGACCCATTGCAGCCGTGGGATGAGGGGCTGGGGGTGCTGCCAGCAGGGACCCATTGCAGCCGTGGGATGAGGGGCTGGGGGTGCTGCCAGCAGGGACCCATTGCAGCCGTGGGATGAGGGGCTGGGGGTGCTGCCAGCAGGGACCCATTGCAGCCGTGGGATGAGGGGCTGGGGGTGCTGCCAGCAGGGACCCATTGCAGCCGTGGGATGAGGGGCTGGGGGTGCTGCCAGCAGGGACCCATTGCAGCCGTGGGATGAGGGGCTGGGGGTGCTGCCAGCAGGGACCCATTGCAGCCGTGGGATGAGGGGCTGGGGGTGCTGCCAGCAGGGACCCATTGCAGCCGTGGGATGAGGGGCTGGGGGTGCTGCCAGCAGGGACCCATTGCAGCCGTGGGATGAGGGGCTGCAGCATGTGGGTGTTCAGGGGTTTGCCTGCCAGAGCCGTGCTGCCTGCAGGGCTCCCACAGGTGGAGAAGCAAACAGCCCTCCGAAAGGCTACGAGGAATTGGGAAGGAGAGCTGCAGGACTTCATCGGAAGTGTTTCTGCAGCACAAATATTTGTATTCCTCTGATGTGGGATTTACGAGCACACACACGACTCAGGCAGGAAGAACCTGCAAATATGAGCAAGGTCTCTATGTACTTACCACTTGCTCCTGCCTTCATCTGTCTCTCTGGCTTTCTCCCTTGTGTTATCTGTTATTTTTTTGTGTGTGCCTGAACCAGGGCAATGTGGTTTCTGGCAAGCGAGACAGTTAATGGGCGCTCTCACTAGAGGCAGAGCAGGAGAACTCGGGGTGCCTGACTGCCGCGTAACTGCTCACAGACTGTCCCTTTGCTTCCCCACAGCACTCGGGGCTGCGGAGATATTGCAGCCTGTCCCAGGAAAGCCATAATGTCCCACGCAGGGATACGTGGGCAAGCGCGCAGGGACGGAGGTGGCCCGGCACCCCGAGGCCCTGCTGAGGATGCACCCAGATGCATGAAGCTGTGCAGAAACCGCAGCCCCGGCTGTAGGCTGCGGCTGTCCTGCTACAGGCAGCTCCACAGGAATCGCTGCTGCCTGCACAGCCCTTTCCTTCAGCTCGCTCTCGACAGACAGCCCCATAATTTCCAGGGACTTCCCTCGTTCTCACCTGATGGGCAGAGGAAAAGGAAGGGCTGTGGCAAACGGAGTTGTCCCTTTCCCCGCGCTCTGCCTCAGAGGACCACAGCATCGCCTCCGCCTTGGAGAGATGAAATCTGGAGCAAGCGCAGCAGACAAAGGGGCCCGTTTGAAACAGCGCTGCCAATAAATAATTCATGGGAGAGAAGTGGTGAGTCTCAGGGGAGCCAGCGTAGGGATCTGTGAATCTGGATGAGTTTGCAGTGCTTTAATTATGCAAATTGACAAATGTCTCCAGACTGAGAAATTCTGCTAGTCCTGCAAAAGAGCAAGAGCTGGAAAACGGCAAGAATTTCCCAAGGCCGCCTGCCTAGCCAGCTGCCAGCCACAGCTGGCAGGGTGAATCTCGCCTCTCCGGAGCTAGCTCTGCTCCTCTGACGGGCAGCCAGCAGCACCCCCCTGCAGCAGGTAGCGTACTGTGCCTTGAGAGCTGCAACTGCTCTACGTAGCCATGGCCTTGGCCCCAGCCCCTCTCTTGCACCAGCACCCTCTGCTCCCAGGATGAGCCAGCTCAGGGAAAGGGAATGAACAGCCAGCTCAGGGCTGTTGTGGGATGATGGATTATGAGTTAACATCAGGTAAGTTCAGCAAGGACAACTGGGCATCTCCCAGAAGACCTTTCCTACTGCTTAGCTCGGATGCGACCCAGGCAAAGGGTTGTGGCGGGCAATGCAGTCTCTGCCCCGCAGAGACAGAGACCCACACGGGTGGGAATGTGGGACACTTTCTTCTGCATGCCTCAGAAATTGCTGCTGGGTCCTCGATTGCTGTCCTGTGGCCACTGGTCCCAGGCTCCCCTGTGCTGGCCACAAGCCCTGCATCAGAACCCCCAAAGGGCGGAAGACCCACGGTCGCCTGCTGAGGGATGCTCACTTGTGCCCGGGCGGATGCAGGGGCTATCCATCATGGCTCGATGAAGCAAAGCCTTTACCTTTTAAGAGACTTTTGTCACACGGAGCTTTTGGAAAGCCGAGCCTTCCTCGGCCTGGCAACAGGCCAGGCAGAAACAGGGCAGAAGGAAGCCGAATCTAGGGCACCTGGGGCTGGCAAGCTGCTCAGCAGCTGCTAGCCCACGTGGGGCGCGTGGAAATTAGCT
This sequence comes from Psophia crepitans, assembly GCA_013399095.1. NCBI lineage: Eukaryota > Metazoa > Chordata > Aves > Gruiformes > Psophiidae > Psophia > Psophia crepitans. The sequence continues at coordinate 51,415 of VWZZ01006294.1, read as the reverse complement.
CCATTACAGAGCTGGCATCCCCCGGGGACCCCAGGCGCTGCCTGCTCGTTCCCGTGCACAACATGCTGTTTGTCACCAGAGCAGGTAATTTGGTCCCTGACCCAGCTTCGTTAGGATGGGAAGCGGGACTGGGCACAGGCTGCTGAGAGCAGGAGGACAGGCACAGTGAACCCCATCAGGGAGGAGGTCATCTTGGGCCTTCGGGCATCAGCGAGAGGAGGGACCTGAGGCCACTGGTGCTGTTGTCCCCACTGCCCGCCTGGCTCTGGATGGTCAGGGCTGTAGAGCCGAGGGGCTGGGTGGGACTCAGCACCCTCCTCCTCTGCTGCAGGCTGGCCGGTTTCAGACTCCAACTTCCCTCTGCAAACCTTTCACCAGAGCGTCACAATTTTCCCACTACATTAACAGCTGTTGGTTTCATTTCTGAAATGCGACTTTTCTTCTGTTTTGATGGAAAATATTTGATTTTCTCTAAAAATATGCAGTCCTCTGTTACCCAAACCCAGACACTTTCACTGAAAAATTAACACTGCTACTGAATTATTTTTGTGCTTGTCTCCTTGGAAGAGGGTGGGAGAAGAAAGGAAGGGAACTGTATCATTGAAAAAAAAATAATGGGAAAATGTCAACGCAAACAATATTTTATGCAGAAATGCCTGGTTTGATTGAAAATCCATTTTCTCACAAAATAAATTTTTCATGAATACTGTGTCAGAGCCAAATCCAAACAGGGACAACCTGGAGCGGAGACAAGCCACCTCGTTCCACTGATGCTGATTTATGCCACGCTGCCTGGAAGCAGGAGCTGTCTTGACCTGTCAGGGGCAGAACAAAGTGGCTGAACCTCCCAATCCCAGCACAAAGCAGGGAGACACGTGGTTCTGGTTTTAGCTCTGGTTCCTCCCAGCACCGTGGCAGCCACAGTATGAAGTTGCTGGCTGTCCTGCTGCAAAACTGTCCTCTGTCCTGGCATTTTTGGCAGCCTGGTGGTGGGGGAGGATGACAGCAACGGTTGAGGTGAAATGCAAGGTCTATTCAGGGGTGACCTGCTCTGCTACAACCCAAGCTGACACAGCTCAAAGAAGGAACAGCGGGACACAGACCAGCACCACGTGGTCCTCAGGAGCCCAGTTTCTCAGGTTCTCCACCCCCAGAAGAGATGGGAAAGGTGGCACTCCAGAAGTATCGTACTCCACTCTTGGGCTGCAGAGCAACTCGAATGAGGTTTGTCCCTTTCCCAACGCACCCGTCACTCTGTGGATGGAAAAAGCTGCTCGTGACTGCCAACCCTCAGGGCTGCATTGGCAGCATGTGACACAGCCCGGTCTGCAAATGTCTGCGGAGCTGTTCAATCCAAGCAGGACGACCAACTGGCCTCTCACCAGACTGGGGATACTCTGCACCAGCTCTGTGCCGGAGGAAGGATGCTGCAGCTGGACGGGGCACCCAGATCCCCTCCGTTTCTCAGACAGTCTCCTTCAGGGGTTGGCTGAGTGAGGTGCTGGTGTGTTCAAAGACTCATCGCTCACTGTGGCTCAGTGCTCACACCAGTCACCAGGTCAGAAGCTGGTGTCTTGCAGGCATGGGGTCTCACGGCTGTCTCTGTGTGCTGGCAGCCCAGAAAGCCCCCCGTGTCCTGGGCTGCAGCCCCAGCAGCGGGACCAGCAGGGCCAGGGAGGGGATTCTGCCCCTCTGCCCCGCTCTGCTGAGACCCCCCTGCAGTGCTGCCTCCAGCTCGGGGGGCCCCAGGGCAGGAAGGACATGGAGCTGCTGGAGCGAGTCCAGAGGAGGCCCCGGAGATGCTGCGAGGGCTGGAGCCCCTCTGCTCTGGAGCCAGGCTGAGGGAG
>VWZZ01006294.1:24169-37394 GCA_013399095.1 Psophia crepitans | reverse complement strand
CACGGGCTGCAGGGGAACCTCTGCTCCCCATCACCCCTCCCTGGGCTGCAGGGGGACAGCCTGCCTCCCCAGGGGCTGCCCCACGGGCCGCAGGGGAATCTCTGCTCCGGTGCCTGGAGCATCTCCTGCCCCTCCTCCTGCACTGCCCTGGGGGTCTGTGGAGTGTCTCCCATCTTCTCACCCCTCTCTCTGGCTGCAAAAGCTCCCGCAGTTGGTTTTTCCTTCTCACCTCCGTTACCCCAGAGGTGCTGCCACCGTCACTGCTGGGCTCGGCCTTGGCCAGCGGCAGGTCCGTCTGGGAGCTGCCTGGGGCTGGCTCTGTCGGACACAGGGGAAGCTTCCAGCATTTTCTTGCAGAAGCCGCCACCCCTGTAGCCCCCCGTTACCAAAACCTTGCCATGCCACCCCAAAACACAATCCTACAGCCCCGTATGTTCTACAGCCCATGCCTGACACCACCAGAACTGTCCCTTTCAGGGCAGGACTTTGATGTTCATGGTCCCTCCCCTCCTAAAACCAGGCTGTAACATGCATGCTCATGCAGGGGCACAGCAACGCAAGCAGCACACGGGTACTTCCCCCCCTGTGCCTGCTCGCTCTTGCTGCCCTCTCTGCTCTCAGGTTATCAGCATTTTGCTCTTAGCAGTGCCCCGAACTCAGTGCGGCCAGCGAGACAAAGCGATGCAGACGCACGCAGCTTCCCCCCTGCGTGAGGAGGGAAGGAGGGTTTTGCAGGAGGTGCACCATGTGGCAAACGAAACCTGCCACCTAACCTCCTGAGCACGCTCCTGCCTTGGCCTCCGTCGCTGTTTCGCTGCCAGCTTTGCCCTTGGCCATCTTTGTCCTGGGCCATTCACCGGTGAGCTGAGCATCACCCTATTGTGCCCGATTCTCCAGCCTCTCCCGGGCGCTCTGCGCCGCACGCTGAACTGCTGCTTGCAACACCTCCCAGTTTAGCACCATCTGCGCCTTTCATTACCACGCTGCACGTGCCTGCCTCCAGTTCACTAATGAAGCTGTTAAATAAGAAACACCCATTGCGGCGTGTGTTCCCCGCACCCCACGCACAGCCTCAGCACCCCGCTCTGCGCTCTGCCATTACCCATCGTCGCCCTCTGTTTACAACCCCCCCGGGCAATCTTTATGACAGCGCTTACAACCCAGGCTGTTAAAACTCAGTCTGAGACAAAGATTTCATGTGAATCTGTACCAAATGCTTTAGCAAATCTCAGTCTTGCCCACTCTCCTCGTTCTGTAGTTCCAGTCCAAAGGGTAGAGCCAGTTGAGATGCTTTTGACAGAGCATTTAGAAACTGCAGCATTCCTGAAAGGGACCACAATGAGGAATCACATCTGGTTAGACAGAGGTCCCCAAACAAACACCTCGACACAATTTGCTTTAATTTCCTTGTTTCCTAAACACTCAAACATCTCTTCCAAAATGGATCCTGTAACTTCATTTTTATTGGCGCAAAGGAATAGATATTACTCTGCTTGGGAATTACAGAAAACAAGACGCTCCCATGTTTGCAAAGCAGCGGGAATTGTATTTCCATGGGAAAACTTAGAGTTATTTTTGTTCTTCCTTGGGAAATCTGGGGCAGGTGGAAAAGGGGCTAACATTGAAATCTCCCACAGAATACAAACACTGGCTTTTTTTCGGCATCTCTCCTGAACCATAATCCAGTTTTCTTAGCAGGATTTATTCCTTAAAATCCTAGGGTACAGTTTGCCCTTGTGTCAGCTCTTTCGTCAGCCCTTGTTCCTGAGCTTAGCAGTGACAGTGGCAACTGCCCGGCAGCAGGACTGGGGCCCAGTTTGCCAAGAGGTCTTTTTCTCCAGTTCTCCTTTGTCTACCAGAGCTGGCTTTACCAGGGAAGAGCCCCATACCTGTCTGGAGATGCTTACTCAGCACCTACACAGATTTGCTGAGGTCCAGTTGCTCGAGCAGGACAAAGGTCTCCCCTTCCATGCTGAGGAATCATTTATAGGGTTATAAATCATTTATAGGGTTATATTATAGGGAATCTGGGTCTCAGCTTCAGCAGTGGCTTCCCCAGAGGGACCCACAGAAGCTCAGAGCTGCATCAGAGAAAACTGTCCTCCGAGACCTCATGCCACCATCCGAGGTTTGTCATGGAGCAATTCAGCAGCTCAGCACTCTAAACGAGCTGGGACAGAGTTGACTTTGACCCAGGATACCCAATTTCTTACCCCATTTCCTGCTCCGGCAGGGGTGAAGGTTGGCACCCAGGCATTCACTGTTGCTGTGGGCCATCCTGGCTGCTCAGCCAGATCAGCACCAACTTTTTCCTGCCCCAACCTAGGGGAGACCTCTCCATCAGGAAAAGTACATCATCTTCACCTGAAGACAGCAAAGTTACCAGGCAGGGAGAAAACACAGCTGGCGATGGAGAAACTACCCTGGCTTCCTGCTGGCTGCAAAGGGAAGGGTCTTATGAGAAGTGGCTGAGGGAATGGGATTGTTTAGTCCAGAGAAGAGGAGGCTCAGGGGAGACCTTATTGCCCTCTACAACTACCTGAAAGGAAGTTGTGGTGAGCTGGGGGTCGGCCTCTTCTCACAGATCACCAGGATAGGACAAGAAGGAATGGCTGCAAGTTGCACCAGGGGAGGTTCAGGTTGGAGATGAGGAGAAATTTCTTCTCGGAATGGGTGGTCGGGCATTGGAACGGGTTGCCCAGGGAGGTGGTGGAGTCACCGTCCCTGGGGGTGTTTAAAGAAAGGTTGGATGTGGTAGTTAGGGACATGGTTTAGTAGGTAATATAGGTGCTAGGGGGATGGTTGGACTAGATGATCCTGGAGGTTTCTTCCAACCTTAATGATTCTATGGTTCTATGATCCTACAGTCTTCTCCATGGCCAGGTAAGCATGGGTCTTGCAGCATTACAGATGTGAAGGTGGTCCAGCACTGGCCATGGCCAGCTTGGACTCCCACTGCAGGAGAGCTCCAAGACACAACCGGAGAGGATCCCTCGGTCTGGAGAGGGAAGGTGAATTCACAGCTCAGCAGAAGACAACAACCATCCAATTGGCTAGAGCACATCTTCTGTTAGTCAAAATAAAATGTAGATGCTTAATTATTAATCAGCTTATATGCAAAATAGGTATCATAGCAGAATGGGGGAGGGGGAACGCATTGTTCCTTAAGAATAAATATTTAACATGATACAGAACAGCATGAATTTTTAAAGACAAGTTTTTATAACTGCTGAAGCTCTTGAACTGCTAAAGAAGCAGAACATCTTTGAGCAGCACTGACAGCTTCTAGAGTGGGCAACAGCCACTTCCACACAGGGACTGCAGAGGAGGGGGGAGGACACAGGAGCCTGGGCCCCAGGAATAGCAGCATTGCAACCACCGTCCTCCTACGCCCTCGGCAACGCAGCTCTGAAAGTGCAGCTCCAGTTGGTGGGGTGCGCCCGTGAAGACAACCCAAGCGATTCCTCTTGATCTCAGGAGTCTGCACAGTGAGAGCAGAGGCTCAGGGAGCTGAGATGCTCCAGCCACTTACGCTTTTGGGACACGTGAGAAAGGCTCATGCTCTCTACCCTGCGTGGGGCTGGTGGTGCAGCACCCTTGCTGACACCCGCTCACACTCTCGCCCTTCCCTTTCCTCGCTCCTTCCAGTGCCTCAGCACCCACCAGCTGCTTGGGCCCTGCCCACAGCCTCAGCAACGAGTCAGAAAGGGAGTCATTCTGCTGGTCCCTCTGCAGGGCATACAGTCTGCTCCAGCCCAGCTCAGTCCACACAACCCTCCTGGCCCCACGGCTCGCCCAGCAGCTCCTGTTGGAATGCTGCTGCTGCAGCTGCTGTGATCTCCAGATAAACTTCCAGCTAGGAACATCTGGTGTGTGCTAGATGGGGCTGATCCGGGACCCTGCATTCCCACCAGGTAAAGCCAACAGAGCCAGAACGATTCTGCACAGCTCTGTCCTGCCTCAGGCATCTCCACAGCCAGGGCATCCCCCGGGGCAGCTCTGGGTGGGGGCAGTGGGACACTGCACCAGGGGACAGAGAGGAGGAAAGGGCTTGTGCAGCAGAGATCAGACCCCATGGCTCTCTCCTCACCCTCTTAAGGGCTCGTCACCTGCTTAGAAGAGCTGTGGGGAGCAAAACAGGAGCTAACCTGCCCTCTCAGCTTTCTGCTTAGGTCAGACAAACCAAGGGAGGATGAAGCCATTTGCACAGATAGGAGCACCAAGAAATGATGCTGGCTGAAGGGACCACTTGGGGCAGGTCCCCAGTGCTGGGGCAAGGGGCAGAAAGAGCCCAGCAACAGCAGTACCTGCTCTGAGGATGGAGGGAGGGAGGGACAGGAAGGTGAAACATGCCTGTGGTGGGGCCATGAGCAGGGAGAAAGGCTGTGTGTGGGACGGGGTGTCTGCAGGAAGGTCCCCCAGGCAGGGTAGGGAGTCTGGTGGGAATTGGTGAGATCTCTGGCCCCACATGCCACGTTGGATGATCTTTGGGAAATCTCCGCTTCTTAAGATCCCCAGCCAGGTGGGTACCACCTCTGGGTTCTTCCCAGCACAGACTCAACGTCTGCTTGCAAGCAGTGCACAGAGCAAGCTGCAACACCACGGCAAGGGAGCAGCAGGATTGCCTCTTCCCTGCTCCTGCCGTGAAAGGGTTAAAGCTGCTACACTGCTGAGTGATCCCACGGCTGTCCCTGCTCCCAGCCACTGCAGGACAGTCCCCCTTCTGCTGATGGGCCACATGAAAGCTATTACACTCTCCCTTGATATATACCTCCCATAAATCCAGGGACTATAAATTAGGGTAACCTTCTGCTTTAAGGGCTGTCTGAGCTCTGCAAAGACATCCCAAAGTCAGGCAGATCCTCACCGAAGACACAGGTACTCTGTCCTCACTTCCCCAGGGGACCGTGGTCCCAGGACAAGAAGCAAACACACCCCAGCTCAAGGGCACGGAGCCCCCGTGCCAACTGCTGTATTTGATCAGCGCTTGGGCAAAACCCTGACTTCTGTCCTCAGAGGGGAGGGGAGACCAAAGCTGCTGTCCCTAGGATCTGTCACCCTTCCGTGCCATGCAGCTCCTCTCTGCCACTGTCCCCGTACCTCTGGTTTGGATGAGTAACCGTCTCACTGTCGAACTACAAACCGCTGCTGCACCGAATGCATGGGAATGAGCACCACGTCCTCACCATCGCCTCTAGGAGGTCAAAGAAGAGGGCTATAAAAAAGATGCAGCTCTTCCCCACCCATCTCTGAAGGCACTTTACCCTGTAATGACTCTGCACTGTGTCTAGGCAGGAGCAGACAGCTCTGGGCTAGCGCAGAGCCTCTTCCTCCCTTCTTCCACCAGGCGTGAGTGAGTCACTGTGGCCTTATGCCATTTGTCTGTGCTCAGAATCCGGCCCCACAGCCGACCCTCACTCCACCAAGCTCACTCTGCCCTGTCTGATCGTTCCCTCCACTCCCGCATCCCAAACGGTGTCCCCGCTGCCCGCACGGACGCTCACGGCTGTGCTGGGAGCCCCAGGGTTGCAGGCAACAGAAATGGAAACAGAAAGACCAAACTGTTCCTCACTGGATCCAGCTCCAGGCTGCTGGCAGGAGTGACCACAGCCCCACGGGATAGAATCATAGAATCACTACAAGGTTGGAAAGGACCTCTGAGATCGTCAAGTCCAACCGTCAATCTAACACCATCGTGCCAACTAGACCACGTCCTGGAGCGCCGCATCTATGCGTTTTTTGAAGATCTCCAGAGACAATGATTCAACCACCTCTCTGGGGAGCCTGTTCCAATGCCTCACTACTCTTTCCGTGAAGAAGTTCTTCCTAATACCCAATCTGAACCTGCCCTGATGCAACTCGAGGTCATTCCCTCTCATCCTGTCGCTTGCTACTTGGGAGAAGAGACCGACACCCTCCTCACTACAACCTCCTTTCAAGTAGTTGTAGAGAGCGATCAGGTCTCCCCTCAGCCTCCTCTTCTCCAGGCTAAACAGCCCCGGTTCCCTCAGTCGCTCACCATAAGATCTGTTTTCCAGTCCCTTCACCAGTTTCGTTGCCCTTCTCTGGACATGCTCCAGCAGCTCAATGTCCTTCTTATATTGAAGGGCCCAAAACTGGACACAGTACTCGAGGTGAGGCCTCACCAGAGCCGAGTACAGGGGACTATCACTTCCCTACTCCTGCTGGCCACGCCATTCCTGATGCAGGCCAGAATGCCATTGGCTTTCTTGGGAGGCTGAACTTGCCAGGCCAGGGGGAGCAGAGGAATAGAGATACCCCTGGGGGGCCTGAAGCTGCCACCCCAGCAGAGATGCAGATGTTGGCTGCATGAGGGCTCCAAGGCTAGAGCAAAGCCAACTCAGCCACAGGTAACAACCCACACATCTGCAGACAGCTTCAGTCCCAGAACATCTGCAAGTGCTCAGGTGACAAATGTCCTGCGCCTGGCAGGACTGCACTGCCGTGCACGGCAGCTGCTCCTGCTGTGACCTTGGAGCCATGGAGGACGCAGGACGTGGAAGAGGGTGGTCAAGAGCATGAAGACATTGCGATGGGCCTATGCCATGATCTTAAAACACACAAGAGCACATGCAGGGCATAAACGAGCAGATTCCCATGGCCACACTGCCATGGGCTGCCATAAACTCAGAGGGTTCAAGGCAAGCCTGCCTAGATCTGCCTGGGATTAAGACCTCCTCCTTCCCAAGTTACAGGCACCCCAAGCTTCACCAGGGGCGAAGAGGACAGACCCAGATCTAGAACTGGGTCTAGATCACTTCATGCTCCCCGATGAGCAACCTCACCGCTGGCTCTGGTGCTGCCACCCAGCATGTCTCACAGCCAAATCCAGGCAGAGCATCAACACACAACAAAATTCAAACCTGAAACTAGGCAGATCACAGCCTGCTCATCTGCTTCTGGATGAGAAATCTAATAAAGTCATTGAGGTGAGTTAGGGCTGGGCACCATTATTCTCCCCCAATTTGTGCTGTCAGCCCCTTGTAAAACATGACATATGACTCTGAAAATTCATCTTGGGCACCAAACAGAATTTATTCTGCTGTAAAAAAGAAATGTGCAGAAACAGACAGTGAAGAGTGTCCCAAGGACCTCCACGCCACTGAAAACACACACGCACTGATCTCAGCAAACAATTGATTTTATTCCCCACTGCCGCCATCCGTCTCTGCTCCATCCATTGCCCGATCTCGTTGGCAGGAGAATATGAGTTTTAAAGGTCACCACTTAATGATGTTAAGGAGCCATCCTCCTTCCCAGATAAAACACTGATCAATCTGTAATATTTCTGACTGGACTCTGCTCATGGAGAAGATACAGGGGGATTCTGTTCCCCTTTGTGTTTCAAATATACTAAGAGCTTCTTCTGAAATCAAGCTGATAACTCACGGTGGGGACAGGCACAGGCTGGCACCGACACATCATGTGTCCAGTTTGCAGGCAGGAAGCCAGCAGAAGGGGTGATGAAGTGCAGTTTGGATTGTTCTACAACATAGAGTGCTATTATATCCTTACATAACTTAATGTATAAACACCCGGCTATTGCCTCTCCCGTCACCTGTGGAGAATTAGAGCAGTTAGAGCAGCCCTGGGCCCACTTTTCTCCAAGCATTTCACACTTCTGGGGTCCCAGTCGGCCTCACACGCAGCTCAGAGGTGTGGGTGCTGCAGCTCTGCTGGTGTACGGCACCGCTGCTCCATGATCAGCAAACTCATAGAACTGGAGCATCACCTCTGCGTACAGCGTTGGGGGGCCTGGGGTCCTGGCAGGCACAGGGACAGTGTCACCCCTGATTCTGAGTGTCCCATCTGGGGGACTTAGTGCCACTGAGGCTGTGAAACACATGTCGCTCCAGTGAGGTTCCTTATGGACCACTCTGGCAAGACCTACCCAATTCTTTGCTGAGCCATTTCCAGGCTGCTGTCAGAGCACAGCAGCCAAGAAGAGCTGGTTTAACAGGTCTGGCTCCCCACAGCAAAACCCCTGCTCCGAGGAGACCCAGCACCTCTGTGCCCCATAGAACCATCGAATCTCCTGAGTTGGAAGGGCCCCCTAAGGCCCATCAGCCCAACCCCTGGCCCCACACAGGCCCAGCCCCATCACAGCAGATGGCTGAGAGCGTTGGCCAGACGCTGCCTGAACTCAGCCCAGCTCGGGGCGGTGACCACTGCCCTGGGGAGCCTGTGCCAGGGCCCCACCACCCTCTGGGGGAAGAACCTTCTCCTGATCCCCACCCTAACCCTCCCCTGGGGCAGCTCCAGGCTGTTCCCTCCCATCTCTGCCTTTCAAGGGAAGCACAGGGGAGCCCTCCCACAGCCCAAGCCCAAGACTTGGGCTCTCCTTGCTTTAAAAAGCAGCACGATTTAAACATTCACCTCCCGAGCCCTCTCCCAACACGGGCAGCCTGAGGCAGGAGCGAGCACCCAGTGCAGAGCCGGAGCAGCACACACCATCTCACACCTGCGCATCCCTCCATCCCGCTCTGCACCCAGGCTCTCAGCCGGAGATGGCCCCCTCCTGAGTAGCCTGAGAAAAAGATAAATAATTCGAACACACAATCTTCAAAATGAAGCAAAGAGCTCCATGTGAAATTACGCCGAAGAGTATTTAATTTGCTTTTCGATGTGCAGCCTGAAACAAGCGCTCTACCAGAGGAAGTGTGTTTATAATTTATTCAGCAGCAAGCGCATTTCAGAGTCTTTCAGAAGTCCTCACAAAGAATGCCACAGACGGGGGGAGGGGGGCAGGGGTATTTTATTTATTTCTTTAAACAAAGTGAGCAGGGTCAGCTCTGAATTTCTAAAGCATCTCAGAGGTTCTCAGATTTCTAAAGCTCTCCAGAGATAGCATTCACGTCTTTTCTCCCATTCTCGCTCATTTTGCTCTGTAAAGTAGATCCGTCCAACTTTGTTTTAAAAACAAACCAACACAAACCTACCTGCCTCGCTCACAGAGAAACCAGGCTCCCGAGTTCTTTCAGCAACAACAAAGAGCAAATTAACATCCCAGACCTGTCTTTATTTCAAAACAATTCCACGTGAAAATAATCCATCCTTTACTAATCTAGGCCAGGAGCTTAAAGCAGCCAAGGAGCCTGGATTGTGCGCGCAGGCAAACAAAAACAGGTCAATTTTTTTTCTCCCTCTAGCTGGATTTCAAATGATCTCCCAGAGGTCGATGCAGTTTCAGCTGAGGCTGAACAAAGCTGCACGGCAGAGGGATGGAAAGACCCTGAGCCCACAGATGCCTCTGGGTGCATCGTGGAGGGTGGGACGTGTGGCATGGACCATGCCCTCCCCTGATGTCCTTGTTTCCCCAGAGCCCCCAGCAGCTCCTTGGGGACAGGGCTGCAGCCAAACCTCCAGGCTGCCACCTTTCTCCTTCCCCAGCGGAGAAGCAAAAAGAAGAGACAGCATTTTGAAGATCCCTTAATTCAGAGCTACCCCACAAGGCTTTCCCCAGAAATGCCTGGCAGGGACGTTGCGTGATCATTTCAAACCGTGACCTATTTTAGATGAAGCTGAGCAGGGTTTCAACTCCCTTAGTCATTGACAGGGGCTCCTTGTTTAAACACCAGCAGCATTTTACAAGCAGCCAGCGTCCCAGGCCAAAGTCTGGGTGAGACTGTCAACTTGTCCAGCTATCCAAGGCACAGGAGAAACACAGGGTGAGGCTTAGCAATACATACAGCCTGCAATTCATGGTTTTTTTACCATCTGCCATCATCTGGGGTGGGGCAGAAGGTGGTGGCAGCGCCGCCATCGTCGTCTTGGGGACTGGCCTGAGGGGAGACTGGGCCCCAGGGGTCCTGCCTCAGTGGCGGCAGCTCGGGACTCATCTTCCCAGTGATATGAACCCAAGGGAATGGCCTGGAGCTGCCCCAGGGGAGGGTTAGGGTGGGGATCAGGAGAAGGTTCTTCCCCCAGAGGGTGGTGGGGCCCTGGCACAGGCTCCCCAGGGCAGTGGTCACCGCCCCGAGCTGGGCTGAGTTCAAGCAGCGTCTGGCCAACACTCTCAGTCATCTGCTCTGGTTGGGCTGGTCCTGTGTGGAGACAAGAGTTGGACTCGATGGTCGATTCTATGACTCTATGATCTTCTGGCAAAACAGTCTCCAATGGTATAACCACAGCCCTTTGCTTTGCTAGAGTAAAGTCTACTCCAGCAGCCCACTGACCTCCTGCAAACAATGCACAAAGCCATACCAGTCACTGTTTCCAACAGATCTGGGCATCTGCAACCCCAAGTGAGATCACAAGGGTCGGTTTGGAGAGCCGAGGGGGATGCCTTTGTGACAAGTAATGTGAAAAAATCTCCCCTTTAACTCCCTGACCCAAAAGGCAAGCAGTGGGGAGAAAACCTGCAGGAGCACAAACAAATGCAAGCTGTCCCAAGGGTATCAGCCTGCCAAAGCAGTCCCCTCACTAGACATGCCGCCTGTAGAGCCCTCAGAGCGGCAGGATTGATACAGTTCCAGCGTTTTCAACTGCTTGTCACCAAGGAATTAGTAACTCAGGGCAGGGAAGGGCCCCCATGAAGGTGAGACAGCCACAGCCACTGTCGCCACACTGGGGAAAGCAGGAAACATAGAATCATAGAATCACTAAGGTTGGAAAGGACCTCTGAGATCATCAAGTCCAACCATCAACCTAACACCACCATGCCTGCTAGACCATGTCCTGGAGCGCCACATCTATGCATTTTTTGAACATCTCCAGGGACGACGATTCAACCCCCTCCCTGGGGAGCCTGTTCCAATGCCTCACTACTCTTTCCATGAAGAAGTTCTTCCTAATATCCAATCTGAACCTGCCCTGACGCAACTTGAGGCCATAACATCCAAACGTTCCGCCCAGTTCTCCCCAGGCTCAGGAGCCAGATCCCCCTGGCTGTATCTCAGGCTTTAAATAATCAAGAACAACCAACAGTTCTGTTTCCCAGAGTCAGCTCACGCTCACAGACCTCCGAACGGGCACGGAGCATCCTCCTGCTCAGGAGTAGCGAGCAGAAATATCGCTACTGTCCACCTGACCTGGGAAAGCAGCTTAGGGGTAAGCGCAGGGATGAGAGTAGCAGGGAAGGGGCCAACACACCAGAATTAGCCGCGGGTCGGAAAGGGGATTACCAGCTCCAGCATGCCCTGGGGGCAAGGCAGCCGCCAGGGCCGGCAGCCGCGAGCTGCTGGGGATGGGAAGGAGGATAAAGAGGCGAGGGCTGCGCTGGCCGGGCAGGAGGCTGGGGATGACGGCGCTCTGCAGCATCTCCCCAGCTCGGACGCCGCTGGCAGGTGGCAGCTGCTACACAGGGATCAGTGCACAGGGGAGGAAGCAGGGCGTGCACGGAGCATCTGCGGTCGCCAGGGGAAGTGACCACCATGACTTACGATACCCAGTCAGCAGGGCGTCGGGGCAGCCCGGACGGGCATGGGAGGGTGCGCAACTTGGAGACACGGTTGCATGCACAGCGGTGACATTGAGCCACCGAGCGTCAGGGCAGCAGAGATGGCACGGTGTGAGCAAATAGGTTTTGCCAGAGGCTTCTGCAATGTGGGTTCTTCAGTGACCTGTCCACCCTCCCCTCCCATTGCCCACCCAGTCCGTGTACCCTCACCAGCACGCCAGCTCCATGCATGATGGTGTCACAAGGCTGCACCCGCTCTCCCCATCTCTGCTGATGGTGCCCCCATCCCCAAGCATCTGTCCCAGCTCTGCGGCAGAACTGTTTCCCAGCAAGGTAGGGACAAAGTGACAAGCTATGCTGAGAAGCTGTGCTCCATTTTCGTCAAAAAAAAAACCAAACCAAAAAACCCCCATGATACTGAGCACAGGATCTGGAAATGAGAAGGTGCTCATACCCACGGCACAGGGGAGGAGCACCCGACAGAACAGGGACTGGCGGTGAACTTGGAAGAGCTGCATTTACCAGCAATATCCCAACTTTGAAGCAGTGCGGATAGAAAAGAAATAGAAGCAAGAAATGTGACAGATTAATGGTCTAGGGCTGAAATATGAGATTAGAAATTTCAGAATATGCCTGCATATTCCAGGTGCTCTTTAAATTTGTACAATCTACTTACTCTATTATGTAAAATTTAATTGCCTAAGAAAACCATATAGCTTCATGCCCTCAGCAGCCGGAGTGGGGGTTTCTTATTTTTGCAATCTTTATTCAGGCTGGTTTTAAACACTGAAATAAGAGCTCTCCTGGGTAAAGGGAGTTTACTACATCAAGTGCTGCTGTTGGGCTGGGAGCACAGAAGGACACGGCCAAACAGCAGATGCAGGCAGGGTCTGCGTGACCAGGCTCCCTGTGCTTCACCCTGCTGCCAGAGGGTCCGTGGAGGGCTGTGAAGGGCACAGAGCAGGCTGCCCAGACAGCCCTTTTGGCTGGGATAATATACCCAAAACCAGCTACTGGGATGCAGCGTGTCCAGACACACAGGTCCAAGGAAGAGCCAAGCCCTTGCTCAGGTAGAAATGGCAAGGTTGGTTGAACTCCAGGCAGCAGAGCCAGGCTGGAACTGCAGCAGTGCACGGGGCAAGCAGGACCACAAGGACTTCTGCTGCTCTGCTCTGCCCTGTGCTGAGCAGGCGCTTCAGGAGCACAGTCATGACCCACAGACCACCGAGGACAGCCAGCATCACCCCATTCCTCCCATTCTTGCTCTCCCCATGAGAAGCCTGCATGGAATGGCGGACAGAGAGGAAGGGTCAGAGGCAGCGTGGTTACAGGAGACTTAGTGACACTTGCTTTGAGCTCTGGCAGCATGTACTGAGAAATGACACCAAGCTGAGTGGTGCTGGTGACACCAACGAAGGAAGGGATGCCCTTCAGAGGGACCTGGGTAGGCTGGAGAAGCGCGCCCATGTGAACCCCATGAGGTTCAACAAGTCCAAGCACAGGGCGCTGCACCAGGGTCGGGGCAATCCCAGACACGAGCACAGCCTGGGAGAAGAACACACCAAGAGCAGCCCTGCGGGGACAGACTGGGGGGGCCTGGGGGACGAAAGGCTCCACATGAGTCGGCAGCGTGCGCTGGCAGCCCGGGAGGGCAACAGTGTCCTGGGCTGCATCACAACAGGCATGAGCAGCAGGGCGAGGGAGGGGATTGTCCCCCTCTGCTCTGACCTTGTGAGACCCCCCTGCAGTGCTGCGTCCAGCTCGGGGGGCCCCAGGGCGGGAAGGACACGGAGCTGCTGGAGCGAG
>VWZZ01006294.1:162-23969 GCA_013399095.1 Psophia crepitans | reverse complement strand
TGGATGGGGCTTTGGGCAGCCTGGGCTGGTGGGGGGTGTCCCTGCCCAGGGCAGGGGGTTGGAGCCAGATGATTGTTTCAGGTCCCTTCCAACCCAAGCCATTCTATGATTCTGTGATGCTATGAAAAGCCCATGTCTCCTGACTGATCTGCAAGGACAGGGGGACCAGGGCTGATCCCGCACTAGGCAAAGAGTCGATTTGGGTGGCCGGAGCTCCTCAGCAGGGGCTGAGTGCACAAGGCTGTGAGTCATGTCCACGGGCAGCACTCATCCAGGCAGCACAGCATCTCGCTCAGAGACCCCCTTCTGCCTGGACTCACCCTGTCCTGGTGTCAGTGCCTCCAGGGAAAGGTGGGAATGCAGCCTGGGATCTGCCAGACCTGAGGGCAAGTAGGCAGCTTCCACAACATGCCAGTGACCAAGGAGAGAGCAGTGAGGTGCCAGTCTGCCTTTCGTGAGCCCAGCCCCTGCAGGAGACCGCAGGATCCCAGCACAGCCTCTCAGGGGCAGCAGGGCTGCTCTGCCACCGTGCCCCGCTCACCATCCCTCCGAGCATCCTGTGCAATAATCAGATGCTGAAAGGCAAGCGCTGAGCTGTGCTGCTTGGGAAATCTCACATGCAAAGCCACTCACTCCCCTCTTAAAGCTCTCGGGCAGAGCTGGGCATGCCGTGGAGCTACAGCAGTGAGTAATCCCCTCCACAGACACTCAGCCTTGCAGAAGCAAAGCAACCAACAAAGGGATATTTAAGGTTGCTACCGAGCACTTAATATAGTTTATATTTACAGCTTAATGGCTTTTCAGCATCACTAACTTCCATTCCAACAAAAAGACTTCTACTGTATTGCCTCAGCTTAAGTGCTAACTACATCTTCACATTAATAAATATTTTAAAACAGTGGAACTCTAAACTCCTCTGGCACAGAGCCGGCATCTGCTCAGCTGGAGTTTGCATTTGCACATGAGAGAAAACAGACGGAAAAAAACCTTCCGGATCCCCAGGACCACATTAGCAAGGAACCTCTCCAGCCCTATGCCAGGGCACCTCGGGGAGGGCTGCCTTCCCTTTCCTTCACCTCCTGTGGCCCCTGCAAGCCAGCTCCTCCTCTGAGGAGGAGAATTCTATTCTATTCTATTCTATTCTATTCTATTCTATTCTATTCTATTCTATTTTCTATTCTATTCTGAGGTCTGTACCTGGCCACCAGGCTGGCACAGAGGGCAAACCAGGCTCTGCTGGCGCATCCCTTCCCAGGGATGTTTCCTGGGTCTCACCCTGCGTTGATGGGGCCAAGCCGACTCTGTCCCCCAGGTGCCCCTCAAAATTCCCCCACATCCCACACCCTTTCACGCCTGAGCCCTGGGTGCTGGTACCTTCAGGGGAACGTCCTTCTGTGTAGTACCCCGTTACCCCCCACCCCTCACACACACACCAGAGCCTCCTGCCCCTCACTACTGAGTCCAGCAGGTTCAGGGCTCAGAGCAGCTGCCTGGGCACAGCAAGGAAATCACTGTCTTTGAGCAAAAGACCAGCAGAATTAGCTCCAGAAAAAAAGACTTATCTCCATCTTTGCTCAAGACTGACAGGGGCCACAAGATGAGCAGGAGACAGAAACACCGTGGGGCTTTGTGGAACAGACCTTCATGGAGTTAAGGACCATTTCTATCCTTCCAGCTTCTGACCGCAGCGCATAGCACACGCCCTAAAAGCACCTTCATCAGCATGAATTCGCAGCGTGCAAGGAGCAATCCACACAACAGAGACCTGTACCCACATGAACTGCTGTCGGTGCAGAGGAGAGGGAGACCAAAACCAGATGAGCAGGCTCTAGGCACGATCTGCACATTGGCCGGTGGAGACCAGGTCGAGCAGAGGACCTGAACCACGGTCTCCAGAGTGTCCTCATGAGCCTCAGTCCAGGACTCTTCCACAGACACTGCTCCTAAGGTCTAGATTTTCCCACAGAAAGGTCTCAGAGTGCAGAGTTAGCACTGGCTTAGCCGGCGGGCTGCACTGGCAGCATTGGCCCACACGGCCCACCACAGGCTGCACTGCAAGGCTTGGGATGGGGGTGGGCAGGAATGTGGTCCCCCTGCCAAACCGCAGCCCTCGGCATGCACTGCAAGGCTGGCTGATGGGACATCTGAGGGTGCTGCTCCCCATAAAGCTCCTCCTGAGAACGTGGAGGCAGTTTAGCTCAGGGAACTAGAAGAAAATACAGGGTGCAGCAAGATGGACCCACTCAGGGCAGGCTCAGGTCCTTTCTGCAGCTTAGTCCATGGATCACCTTAGCTGTAATATGGATCCGTGGCCACAGGGCACTCTCCACCAGTGTTCCTCCACCCCAACCACATCAGTCAGAGGACTTGAGGACCTTGGTCCCATCACCAGAGATGTCCACCAAGCCTTCCGCTGCCAGTCACAACACCTGGCTGCTGGCCGCCAGCCATGCTGCACGGTGTCCCAAAACCATCTCCAAGATACTAATGGAGCCGTAGAGAAAGGCACGATGTCCAGCCTGGCTTGAGTGAGACCACAGACAAGAGCTCGGGAACTTCCAGTAGGTCCCTTGAACCACACTGGATGGTGGTTCTCCCACAGCGATAAAGCTGCCAAGGAACAGCCCCAGCGGGCACAGGCAGGGACTAGCAAAGGCTCCTGACATGTGCAACAGGCTCTGCTGCTCCACAGACATCCTCCCCCTCGAGAGCTCAAGACACTGTGCTCCTCCAGAGACCCCACATCATGCAAGCAAAGCAAGGCCTGGCAGATCAAGGTCCTCTGGACCACGGAGCTGGGTCATGCTGGGGAATCCACCCTCTCCTTGCTATTAAACACGAATTCCTCAGCCAGGAACGAGCCTGTCCCACGCTAACTACGTCGGCCTTTTGAAATTTAAAGCTTTTGCTGCAAACTCTTCCTTTGGCTCGCAGCGGGGGATCCCTGCTGGCAAGGGAGGCAGCTGAGGGAGCAGGCAGAGGTACCGCTTCCACGTGCGGCAACGGGATGGGGGGTTGTGTCCCCTCCGAGTGAGCTAACTGCACAAGAGTCACACACACACACACACACCCCCCTCTGCGAATCCAGCAAGCGAAGCCCTGGCTGAGAATAGCAAGCATATATCAAGCACAAGCTGGGTCATCTCAGCTTTTAATTGTCTGGATGGTTTGCTACAGAAGGGAGGATAAAAAACCGAAACCCACTTGGCTCTCAAGGATCCAGCTCTGTAAACGGCATTATGCCTCGGCGTGTATAGGAAATTTTACAAAGCTCAGTCGAAGGAAAACCTTGACTTGTACAGTGAGAGATAAAAATCCTTAGCGTTCACAAATGAATGTACCCATCTGCTGTGCACTGTATTATCTATCTCAAAAGGAGAAAAAAAAAAAAAAAGAGAGAAAAAAAAAAAAAAAAAGAGAATTGAACTTTGGATGCTTTTCATTTCCCTACAATGTGCAGCAAACTGTGATTCCTATTCATTAAGAGAGAAGATTGACATTCATTATCATGTGCATTAAATTCCTCATTCTTCTTCTACCCTCAAAATTAGTCTACAGAGGGTAGTAACTAGTAATTTCTATATTGAATTTCTAGTAACTACAGTGGGTTTTTTCTTCCAAATAAGCAAGGCAATTATAGAAAGACACACTTCTTCCTGAAATGGTAAAACAGGCTGTGCCATTTGAAATCTCTGCTGCTTTCCTTTACAGCTGCAGTTAGACATGTGCACAAGCAGCTCACATGTCTGCTCCCGAAGGAATTTTGGAAGAAATGCCTATACCCCAGAGCACACGCAGCTCTGCTGTAGTTGCAGTTCTCACCCAAAATGTCTTCCAGCTCCGGATGCATGCAACCGGAGTATATTGTCAAATATACCGTCAGTCCTGCTGTGCCTGCATGGGGGATGGCGGGGCAGTCACAAATGTCCCCATACCCCTACCGCAGGAGGCAACGCACGCAAGAACTTCTCAGCCGAGCTCCCTGCAAAGGTGCCTCTGCACAGGTGAGCCAGGAGTTGCCTCCTCCACCACCTCTTCCTCCTCGGGTGAATGCCAGAAGAATTAGTCCATCCACGATGCCTTTGGTATCCCTTCGCTGCCAGCTCACAGGTACACCAGCTCTCCTTCCAGGCATGACCCAGCCCCAGGGCAGGGTGCTTGCAAGGACCCCCCCAGACTCACAGTCCAAACCCAGCTCCAGCCACCACCTCCTCGACTGCACATGGGTTACCCCGCTCTCCCCCAGGACTGGACTGTCTCACATGTAGCGTAGCCACCACTGAGGTCCCTTGGCCCTGGAGATGCAAGAGATGTCTGTGGCAACTCAGATGAAGGAGATCTTAGCAGTGCCGTAAGGATAAGCAATTAGCTTTTGTGGTTTTAACGGAGCAGCCCCATCTCTCCTCAGACAGCAGGGGACCTGCAGACATTACAGACAGATCAGATACCACACAGCAGATGTGGAGAAGCAGACTATCTCCAGAGCCAAGCAAAGCGGTGTGAGGAAGACTGGAACAGGGACAGACACCCCTTCAGCCCCACAGCCTACCACTTCTGATGCTGGATGCATGTACAGGAAACCATCGTGGCTTTCACAGGCTTCCCTGGTGGCACGGCCAACCTCAAAGGGTGGAGGAGGGCTACCCACCTTCTATGCAGTTTTCTTAGCCAGCCCGGGGAGGAAAGCACGTGGGATGAAGAGCCTCTGGCCCTGTGTGGGGCCTGGCTCCCCTCACCTTGCTCTAGAGGACATCCAGTCCCTCCTGCAGCCTGAGGCACAACCAGAGACAAAGCTCTCCAAGGAGGGCTCCATGCTCTCCGCTCCAGCCTGTGCATCCTCCTGTGTCCCAGGTTGGATGGAGCAGCTCTGCTGCCCCAGCACTCCTCAAACTGCCCCTGGGTTGCAGCTGGAGCAAGAGCTGTTCACACAGTCACAGATTCACAGATTCACAGATGGAGGGCGGGGGGTTGGAAGGAACCTCTGGAGATCACCCAGCCCAACCCCCTGCCAGAGCAGGGGCACCCCCAGCAGGGTGCACAGGGTGGCGTCCAGGCGGGGCTGGGATCTCTCCAGAGAAGGAGACCCCACACCCTCTCTGGGCAGCCTGGCCCAGGGCTCCGGCACCTGCAGAGGGAAGAAGTTTCTCCTCATGGTCAGGTGGAACTTCCCGTGTTCTAGTTTGTGCCTGTTGCCCCTTGGCCTGTCCCTGGGCACCACTGGGAAGAGTCTGGCCCCTTCCTCTGGACACCCCCCTGGAGTTATTGATCAGCATTGATCAGATCCCCTCTCAGGCTTCTCTTCTCCAGGCTGAACAGCCCCAGCTCTCCCAGCCTTTCCTCAGACCAGAGATGCTCCAGCCTCCTCATCATCCTCGCAGCCCTCTGCTGGACTCTCCCCAGTAGTTCCCAGTCTGTCTGGAACTGGGGAGCCCAGCACTGGACGCCACATGCCTGGCAGCCCATAGCCTGCTCAAGGAATTTCTTAGCAGGGCTGACGGTGTGGGAGCGTTACGCAGTTCTGGGGCACACACCCTGGAGTGCTTTAACCCGGCCAGTGATCTGTGAAAGCCCCACTGGCACGTGCAGCCCCTGTGCAAAGCCCTCTGCCACCGCCCACCCAGCCCTCGGATGCTGCTGCGGGTGCTCCGAGGCCCCGGCACAGCTCTCAGGCAGAGCGGGTGCCCCAGTCTCGGGTCACTGAAACGGGACCTGTCACCCTCCCTGGAAAGGGAGTTACAACAGACGGTGGTGGCTGGAAACCTTTAGCGCAGGTGCCCCAGGAGGTGGGCTGGAGAGACCCCCTCGCTGCGGCTTCGCGTGTTGCGCAGTTGTCTCAGGAACATCTGGAGACGGGCAAGTCAGCACAGCTGGAGAGGTAACGTGAGTGCCATCACCGCACGACCCCCCCGCTCCTTCCAACCCGCCCGCTCTCCGTCTAGACAGCGAAGCCTGAAACCAGACAGACTTTTTTTTTTAGAGACACACAGCAGCTGTATGTATTTTGCTATTTTCAGGCCAGATTTCAAAGTCCCAACCTCTGTCCCTAAGGGACAACCCTGTGGCCGTCGGAGCTGCCGTGCAAGGCGCTGGTGGGGCCAGGAGATCTGGCAGCACAACACGTGCTCACCCGGGACTGGGGATGGTCAGGAGGGGGTGCAGGTGCCAGGAAGGGACATTGAAGGACACGATGGGTTTAGGAGGGACGGAACAGTCTGCCGGCACAGGCAGCAGAAGACAGATCAGTATTTCTGCCCCAGGGCAGGTGGAGAATAGAGTCTGTTATAGAAACCACCTGTCTGGAGCCTGTCAGGGCTTTAAGATGCTATCTGAGGATTATTTAGATTTTGCATCTTTGCCTGGCAAGCTCTCCTGTAGCCCTGCTGATTTGTGAGCGCAGCACCCAGATGCTTGTCACACACATCATCTCATCAACCCTCGACTGACACAAATTGGGAGTACCGCAGGGAGTGAAAGGCAGCTTGGACAAGGCACGCTTCACAATGGGCTTAAACATCACGTTATCGGTAATAAACCTTGTCAGGGGCATCCGGACCTCTGAACCCACCAAGCAAGGGACGCAACTGCCTTCTTGCTCCTGAAGAAACTGCACCATCAGTGCCAACACATGAACTGAGACAGCTTTACTAAAAGCAGGCTACCTCCTTTTACTGGCCTCACTCCCACCTAGCAGTAGTTATGTCCCTCTTAGCTATTGCCCTTGATGTCCTAAACGCAGTGGAGACCAGGAAAACCCAGCCTGTCTGGTAGAAGAGCAACATGGAGAAGAGGGGCTGGTGAGTAGGTCTGTCTTGGTCTGACACTTCTCCCCAGGGTACGGGCACAGCACTGTGAATTGAAATGCTACGTCCCCAGAGGCAGCATATCACAGAGGTGGGTGACACCAGCACAGCACCCAGCTCCGGGAGAGGAAACGCTTCCTGAAATGGAAATATTCCTCAGTGAGCTATTGCAAAAAGATTTGGAGACAAAGGAAACCGCTTCATGTCGCTCAGAAAGCCTGTGGACCTTCCTCGCTGGCTCCCAGAGGACAAGCGGATGATAAAGCCCCTGTTCTCAGGTCCCTGAAAGGACAACCCATGGGATTTCCTTGTGCTGTTCCACCTGCAAGTAGGGCAGTTCTCTCCACAGCTTTCCAGGGACATAAACCCACTAGAGCTCAGGACTTGAGTTGCCTATCCAGGAGCCCACCTCCTTCTGGCATCTGTGTATTACCCACAGCTGCAGCTCAATCCCCAGTGTCCTTTCTCTTTAGGCAAGTGAGGACTACCCTTCGAAGAAGCAATTTTTCATCAGAAAGTGTGAATATGGTGTAAGCAAGCTCCATATATTAGTTTCAAGAAAACTTGATCAGGAAGGCGTGCCTCTGGACCAGGAAGGTACTTCTGATCAAGGAGCATGAAAAGTCCAAAGTTGCCCTAATGGTTAAGGCACTTTCCCAGGCTCCAGGCCAGTTCAGATCCCAGTTTTCCATTGGGGTCAGAAGCGTGACGCATGCAAGCCATTGCTGTGAGGTGATAACACTCTAATCCCCATCTCCGTGTGATGCTTTTCCAGTCCCCAAGCAGCCACAGGGAAAGGTTGCAACACCCACGGCTCTGGCAGTAGCTTGAACCCTCAACTATCGGTGGCGAGACCAGCAGCTTTCCTGTGCGGATCCTGCCACCACGTCCCTGCATCCTGGGGGACGCAGGCTGAGTGGGCAGCATCCTCCCCATCGTCTCATCACTCTGCAACTTGCTCTCCATCCCTGTCCTCCTCATCCCATTCCTCTCCAAGCGCTCACAGCCCTTCTCCTGGAGACCGCTGTGTTTATCGATTATTAATTAAGGGGATTTTAATACACCTTGTGATGGATTTGTAATGGCTCTTATCTGAATTTACAGGGAGTTGCAGAATACATAGCTGAGCTTCAACATTCTCTTAATTAACACCCAAGCAAATAGGAGCACGCTACATCTGGAGATCGTCAGGGCCTCACGCTCCCCTTCTCAGAGCCACTGGAAGTGTGAGTGTAATTTCAAACAGTTAAGGCTGCTCGGAAGGGCACCTCCAAGGTATTTGTCATCACTTTCAAAACCCTTATTTACTCTCTGCTGTTTCCAAAAACCCCTCTGGGAGCTGGGAAATGAATCTATTTTCCTATTGAAACCCATCACATGGACATCCTGCCTTGCTATTTTTAGGGATGCTCATGAAGGCAGGCTGCGCTCTGCTCTGTTATTTCAGGGTCCTGCTAGCCTGGAGCTGCCCACGCTGGCTGTTATCGGAGGGTCCTGAAGGAAAGCCTGGCTGCGCACCTTGGGTTGTTCTTTCGGAGTTCCTGCTCTGCTGACCCTGAAGCATTTGCCCTAAACAAAGACAGATCTGTACTGGTAACTGTAATAATTCTGCAAAAAGCTGCAGGGAACGCTCTGCACCAGGGCCACACAACCAGAGCCATTCACGGTGCTCTTCAGGGGTATTCTGGCTCCCCAAAGCCACACCTGAAGCCGGCACAGCCCATGCAGGTATGGTGGAAACGCTGCAGCAATAGGCCTGTCCATGCCTGGTGGGAGCTCACAAAAGCGTCAGAGCTGATGCGGCAGGAACAGCTTCAACATGGATGGTCCAGCAACCAGGGCAAAGCCCTCCGGGGATGTTGATGGAGCCTTTTGTTATTCACCTGTGCTGAAATCCATCTTCTTTGCACAGTCACTCCTGCCTGCACTGTAATCACACCCTTTTTTTGGCTCCATAGGTACCTCTCAGGGGCAGCCTGTAAGCTCAGCTGCTCATCTTAGTCTCTGACCTGAGCTAGGACGGTCCGATCAGTCACTGCGAGCTTTGATGGCTCGAATTCCCTTCATCTTCATTTGCTGCACATTCAACCGAATGAGGAGCTCCCTCCTGCCGCAGCATCATCATCTGGATCTGACCCTGGAAGCGCTCCCCTTCCTTGGGGCAGAGGAGCCCTCTCCACCACCGGCTCTCACCGCTGTGAGATGTGTCACTGCCGACAGCTCCCCTGCCCAACACCCAGCGATGGAGACATAATTCTCCTTATCTCACTTTCAAGTCACCGAAACATGTCCCACCCATCACACCACATCAGTTTTGGGGAGGCTTCTGCTGATGGCAAGGTAGAGCACGTGAGCTCCCTCCGCTTCCAGAGCACGGGAGCTCCTGCTTGCAGGGAGCACCTAACATCTCCCTGGAGGACCCAGATCCCCAGGCTGTGGGCCATCCGGATGCATCCCCGGAGACAGAGCATATGCTGATGATACACACTGATGCCCACTCCCCTCCCGAGACCAGGCAGCCCCAGCTTGATGCCCTGAGTGACATTTCCCAGGAAAAGAACAGCACAGTAAATGCAAAGGTTAAATTTGCATATTTTCCGGTGCTGCTCTGGAGAGCCAGACAGTGTTTCAGGATGAACCACTGCCAACCTGCTGCACAGGGAGCACAAATGCCCCGGGGCCCACCAGCACTCAGAGACCCTTTCTGGTGGCACGATGCAACTTCTCAGTGGTGGCCTCCAGTTCTGAGGACCACAAAGGAGTGGAGAGGACTGAAGGGCCACAAGCAGTGGAGAGGACGAAGCTTTGGCCATGCAGCCCAGGTCACCGAGGAGGAAGCCAGCGTTACCTCCATTATCCCATCTGAGGAAGAGCCAGGACTGGATGCATCCTGGGAAGAAGCAATGGAGTCACTTCTGTATTAACTAGCATGACATCTGCTTTCAACAGTGTGCCTGGGACCGTATCGCTCCGATAATCTGTCCAGGGAGGCCACAAAGAGTCTCCACAGAAAGCTCCAAAGGCTACAGGCTCAGCAAAACGCTGCACATTAAATTCTCCTTATGGTGTGTGCAGAAGGACTGTTACAAATCCAAATGAACAAGCCGCAAGTGAATCGCCCGACAGGGAAGGGTTGGCTTCAGCTAAGCAGAAGCAAAGCAGCAGTCAGGGAGGGCTCTCGGTGGGAGAGGGCTCACGCCCAGCCACAAGCTACGAAAAGACAGGGAGAAACCCTTCTGCAGCAGAGATGGTGGGAGAAACAGAGGGCTTCCCCTCAAGTGTGGGCACAGGACCACCCCGCAGCGCCAGGCTCCCAGCTCAGCAGTGCCACGCAGCTCAGCATTAGTCCTTCGGTAACACCGAGCAATGCACATCCACCATTGCTAAATGTGTCTCCGATGCTCAGCTGTACCTACCACCTTTTGTTTCCCCAGCCTGGTTTCTGTTTCTCCAAACGTTTGTGTTATGCTTTGAAGAATAACCCACTCTCTCGTCTCCTTAGGAAGCTCCTCTGAAGCAAGAAACCAAGGTGGCAACCTTTGAGAGGGAGCAGGTCGCGAGGATGCACCTGCACCCAGAACCGTTGGGTGAGGAGAAAATAGGGTTCAGAGAGGGGCAGTGCCGAGGCTGGTGGCATCAGCTGCTGGTCTTCCAGAAGGAGCTACTCTGGCAGGCACTGGTGATGATCCCTCTTTGCCTTCCTGCAGGCAGCAGGGCTGTCTCGTAGCCTCAGCTCTCCTCCTCCATCTCTGCCAAAAGCAGGAGCGCCTGCAGGGTGGCATTGCTGGATGGTTTCCTGAAAATATAAATACGTGGCCCTTGCGGCACCTTCTGTGGACTTTCAGCAGGACCCTGTGGGAGGCAGCTCCGGAGGACTCTCCTGCTAGCGAAAGACTCTCCTCCTACGCTTTTCAGCATGTTGCCATCTGGCTCTTGTACCAGAAGCAACAGCCAAGCTATCCTGTGCCGTTTGTCACCGTGCTTTCTCCTCTGTACTGGCCCATCTTTTCCATCTCCCTTTGAGATCAAGTAGCTCCAGCCCCTTCGAGCTCTCTTCATGTCAAACCTCCTTTGTGTCCTCAGTAATTTTGGTCCTTTTGAAGAGAAGGGGTGGAAGAAGCCGTGATTCTCCAAGAGAGGAGGCACCACTGATTTATGTACAGACCTCCCACTTTCTCCTCATTTAGATTTTTTCCATTCTGGCTGCCAGAGCCCCACACCGAGGTGTGCACCAGGCTCCCAGGGTGCACCCCTACTCTTTTCTCAGTGCTGAGCCTCTTGTCTCATCAGCCCCCAAGCCACCAGATGACACAGGGCTCAGCCCCTCCAACAGACAGCAGTGCTGACTGCTGCCCCGATGCTTGGTGGAGCCTGTCATTAGGCTGTACTCAGCACAGCCATTTGTTTAACTATTTTGTTCCACATCTCTGATTTTCCTGTCTCTTTTGGATGACGAGCGAGCTGCAGACCCTTCCCCTTCACGAGCCGGGTGCTCATCCCATGATCATTTTCACTCCTGTCCCATGGCAGAAACAAAATCAGCCCCTCGTGCAGCAGTCACCGTGCCCTGCTTGTGTGACCAAGCACACGTATGGCCTCCGCTCACACAGCCCCACACGCGTGCACCATATCATGCATCCAGGCATGTCCACACTCTGCATTTTGGTCTAACAGCAATGCATACAGCCTCACAATCCAGAAAAGCCTGGGGGAACCCCTGCGAGGCTGCACGAGCGTGCACTTGGCCCGAAGGATTGTGCTCGTCACTTTGTGCTTCCCAAGCTTGAGAGGTCTGGGGGAAGCAGGAGGGGAAGCTGGGGACCATGCGAGCTGCTCTGGCAGGCTGACTCCAGCCTGAGCCAAAGGTGGGTCAAGGCTCTTTGCAGGAGCTGCTGGGGTGCACTCGCAAACACTGTTCATCTCCTTTTCCTCTCTGTCGATTTTGACACTCACAACGAGGTGCAATTTTCCTTACCACATCATTTAGCTCCCATCATACTGAGAGATTCCTGTGCCATTATAGCCCTGTCTCCCATTATCACTTCCCACGTCTCCTGGTGCCAAGTGTCAGGCTCATTCCTTTAATTCACAGGATCTCTCAGTTTTAGAGAGAGCAGTAAATGCCGGCTCTGCTCCAGCCCTGCACGCAGGGAGAGCTCCCAAGTTTTTTCAGCAGTCCAGCGCTGCGGTCCCCAGGCTCAGAACAACAGGACCCGGTACCTGCAGTGCTGCCAGCCATCAGCTGGCCCCATCTCCTCCCGTGGGATGCTCAACCTGCACTCAGCATCTTAGGAGCGCAGGGGATACGGGGACAGGCAGGGGGGAGGCAGATACGATGACTGTCACCCTCCTCTCTGGGCAGAAGGACAACGATATGCTGATGAGGATTCATCAGGAAGGGTGCATGCCTCGGTCACGCACCGGGGCAGTGGGAGACGCTGGCCCGTGGCCTCTGTATGTCACCCACTAACCCATTTGCCTGGCAGCAGGTCAGCAGCAGAGCCGGACCTCGTGCCCCGGCCAGGCGGCCTCGTGCTCTGCGAGCTGGCCCGTACCTTGCCTGCATTGCAGCAGACAGCAGCAGATGCTCAATGGCACCCGTCTCCCACCAGCGTGCAGGGAAGGGAGAAAACCCCACACTCATCCCCGGGTTTTTTAGGAGTTTTGACAGCAGCACTTTCCCCCCATTGAGCCCATGCCTTGCGGGGTGGCTTTATGAGCAGGAAACAGGGCACAAGCATCCACGGCCAGGGAGCTGTGCTCAGATGAGCGAAGTCTTCATTTTAGGAAGAGAGGAG
The DNA here is from genome assembly GCA_013399095.1 of Psophia crepitans. Classification (NCBI taxonomy): domain Eukaryota; kingdom Metazoa; phylum Chordata; class Aves; order Gruiformes; family Psophiidae; genus Psophia; species Psophia crepitans. The sequence goes on along the minus strand of VWZZ01006294.1, from coordinate 11,371 downwards.
CAAGCTAGAAAGGCTCAGAAATCCAGCCCAAGCTGACACTTCCAGAGGGCCCATCATCTCAGCTGCAGCGAGAGGAGGAAAGAGGGTGCAGGCAGGGAAACGAGTCCACAGCACACACAGATCTGCCTTGGCCGGCACCCAGTGGGTGTTTGCCAATAAGGCAAGCTCAAAAGGCAGGCACTGAGTACGTCAGAGGGTTGGGATCCCCCTCCAGCAGTGCAGGGAGTCCCGGGGAGCCCCCCGCAATACCTGCCAGTCCCGCAGCCCACCCCTCACAGCGCAATCCCAAGGCATTTCACGTAACGCTACGCAGGTGGCAGGGCTGGAGCAGGCAAAGTCTGTTCTGGGGGATCCTCACCATGATAAAAACGTGCCAGGCGCACCGGGGTGAGAGGCAAGCCCAACTCCAACACCCATGCGACACGCAGCGTGCCAGCTCGCCACCAACTCATGCACGCAGCAGCACGCAGTTGGTCCCTTCCCCACGTGCCGGCTCCCCGCAGCAACGCACGAGCTGCGATCTCTCCCAGGGGAGGGTAAATTCCCTTTCCACCTGATGGGAGAGTGAGTGGCTCCTCCACCCGCTTCCCCGTGCAGGCTGCAGCCACGAATACCTCTTCTCCATCAGAAGCGGTGTGTGTGCATGCCCCAAAGGGACTCCGGTTGAGCTCGACCAAGCTCATAGTAAATTCAAGGTCCTCAGGAAATGACCAAGGATGAAGAAGACTTTGTCCCCGCAGCCCAGCTGGCCACCCAGAAGCTTACGCCTAATTGTAAGCCTAGCAAAACTCTAGGAAAGCCAAAAATAAATACAGTGAAAGGAGAGCATTTCCCACTGGAAAGCCATGGCCAAGGAAAGTCAGTCTCCTCTGGGCTGGTTCCCAGGAGGCAGCTCAGATTCATTTACTGTGTCACTCGTACAAACATCTCTCTTTGGTTGTGCTGCTCCCTTCCAACCTGGGAGAAAAAGGGCCCATTATTCAGGCACAACCCCACTCCTCCAGCAGGAAAGCAGAGCCCAGGCAGGCACATCGCTCCCGCACCAGCAGCGGTCCCAGCCCCACACGGAGCCTCTCCCCAGCTGTGCTGCACGCTGGAGAGGACGCAGCCTCGGGAAAACTGGAATAGTGCTCGCTGACCTGGGGGCAACGTTTAAATACCACTGCCTGATTTCCAGACACCGCGTTTCCCTCGGACCACAGGCGTTGCCCAACAGCAGGGTTAGAGATGGCTCTTCCCAAACAGAGCGGGAGATACGGCTCATCTGTCCTGTGGGTAACATCCAACCCAAAGAAAGACCTCTTCCAGTCTGGCGCAAGCCACCGGGCCTCAGCCGGGCTCTGCCTCCAAGCCCCAGCCGAAGTCTCGCTTCACCACACGATGTCAGAAATTGAGGTTTAAAGATGACACGCCAGAGCCTGCAAGAGCTGACACCCCCATAATGCCTGGACAGGCTTGGCTGGCGGAATCCCTTTGCTCTCTGCTAATGCTGCCTCACCCGGAGGGCCTAAAATTCATTTTGTGGATTGAAATGGAACCAGCCAAGCGAGGGATTCGGCAGCTGTCGGTCCGCACAGAGGAGTGCAAACGCGGGGGGAGCAGGGGCTGGGGTGAAGCGATGCAGCCCACCAGCCCAGCCTGGGCAGCTCCCCAGGGACTTCCCAAACTGCCCTGTGCACCAGCCTGGCTGGGCGCATGGGTAGGGGACGTCCCACACCACGGGCAGGGAAAGGCAGCACCAGCACGCTGCCTTCTCACACCAAAATCCCATGCTGGTCATGCACGGCTGCTGGCCTCTGGAAAGAGCTGGGCTGCTCTGCAGACCTTTGCGCGTTCCACAGACAGCCCAGAGACAGAGTTAGACAGGGGAGCAGGGCCAGAGCAACGAGGCAAGGCAGGTGGGTGACGTGGGGAGTCAGCAATGCCTCCTGCCTGCGTGCAGCTCCCGGCTCCTGCAGCAGGGGACCAGCCCAGGAGGAGAGACGGCAAGGCAATGCCTGCCTGCTGCAGGTAACACCCGAGCAGCAGTCGGGCTCACCCCTGATGCTCAGCCTGGGGACATCCCTGCCCTGAGTTCAGGTGACAGCAGATCCCACTGCCGATCCCCCTCCGGCCTCACATCTGGCAGCAGCTGCCGACCCAGCCCGTGGGTGGTGGTGGATGGTGAGCACGTCCAGCAAGCCACCTCCATGTCCAGCTTCCTCGTGGCAATGCAGTGTCCCACCGTCCATCCCTACGCATGTGGTTATTGCTACTGCTCAGGACTGTGAGCTGTAATTACCATTATTAATTCCCCCCCTCCCTTCAGGATACATTAGCTGGAAATTGAGAAAAGAGGGAGGGAGAGAAGCCCCTGGACTTGATAAATCAGCTGCTGACAAAGAACCAACGTCTGCGCTTCAGCGTGTGCCCAGCACCGCGCTCCCTCCCACCAGTGCCTCCCTCCCCTGGCTCCCGGCCACTCCACCGCACCCCCCCCACCTCCAGCCCTGCTCGCTGAAGCAGACCCTTGTTAGCAAAGGCCGAGGGACTTGGCTGCTCTCAATTAACACCGCTTCTGCCCAAACCAAGCCAAACGTTGACTGCACAGGCATCCAGGAACGGAAACAAATGCCCCGATTGCAGCTGGCACAATGCACTTGGAAGTCACCGAGGGGCTTGTGTTTGCGGTTGCATCTCTCCAGGCAGCCGCACTGCTTTAAGGAAAGGTCTGAACTGAAACCAAGTTTGTTAAGCGGCAGCAAACCTCAGCTGGTTTCACCTTCACCTGAGTTAAAGCCAGTCTAGATGAAAGTGGATGGGGACAGAATTAAACAAACCCACGATAGGAGTGTCCGCGTGGACCCAAAGCAGTTGGCCTTCATGGTGGCCGAGGTCCCCACAAAGGTCCCAGACCTGCTGCTAGCAGAAGAGCCAGAAGAAGCAGTCCCACCTGAGCTTATGGAACAGAAGCTGCCAAATCTCTTTCATCCCTAGGACACCAAAGACCCTCCTCCCGCCCCCAGGGTAGCCATTTCCAAAGCACCTCCTGCCTGGGTGCACTCCACAGCTTGCAGAAGTGGATGCGCAAACGTTCAGGGCTGGAGCTCCTCGCAAGCACAGGGCAGCAGCAGGAGATGCCACGCTCCCAGAGCGAGACCCCGTGCTGACACTTGGTGCTATTACTCCCGACAGCAAAAGCAGCCCGAGCCAACAGGAGAGGAAGACTACCGCCAGCCTGAAGCCTGCCGGTTCCTGCAGAAAGGCTGCTGACCTGTGCAGGACAGGGTGCCTGGTGAGAAAACCAGAGAGGTTTCACATCACGTGAGACAAACAGCCTCAAAGCGCCCTCCAGACCAGGACACGGATGTTCTCGTGCGGCACGAAGAGAGGCGGCGAGCGGTAAACACAAGCCTGCACGGCATTACCCGCCTGACGAAACGAGCTGCCGCCAAATCGTGTGGGTACTGGGAGCGACAGGAGCGTTCGCAGTGCACCGGCTCCTGCCTTTCTCTGAAGGGAAAGGGACAGACAGCCCTCTAGTGTAAAGCCAACGCTAACCATGCTTGCACGGGCATGGAACGCATTAATCCCAGCCAGGTCCACGCTGGATGTGTGTGCGCGCGCTTGGGAAAGGACCCGCGCCCAGGGAGAGGGGGTTGCTCCCCTGCTGCTCGGGCTGCAACTTCCCACCGCCCCTGAAAAAACACGCCGATGCCATGGAGATGTGCAAGCGCTAAAGGTCCCGGTGGCTTTCAGATGACCGTTTTTCTCTGCAGAAACAAAGACAATCTTAACAAACTCGGGCATTTGCTCTTAGGATTTCAAAAGACGCCTTTTGTCAGAGGAGGGCATGAAGCCTTGACAGCCTGACACCAGCGCTCGCAAGAGGCTCCTCAAACCCTGACTTGCCCGGCAGCTGATGGCGCGTCTCCGGCAAAGCCCCCCGCAGTGCCTGGAAGCAGGGGAAGCCGAATTCGGGGCCTCCACGGATTTTTCCTTTCCTCTCCCTCCTCCCTCCTGCTTAAGAGTCAGACTGAGTTCACATCTCCTCGGCGCGCACGTTGCCGTGTTATGCGCGTGGCGTACGGTACGCAGCTCTGATCATCACTCACAGCCTTAAGAAAGACGCACAATTAAAATCGATATTTAAAGTCATCAAACAAGCACACACAAATTTTAACAGCCACACAATTCACTCTGACATAACGACGCAGGGTGCAGGGTTGAGAGCTGTGCTGGAGCGCCAAGAGCATAGTTCTGCCCACAGTCTTCAAAATTTAATGAAAACACACCAGTTTTAAACACTTTCCCAAATCCGGCTCACAAAATCTGTCACTTTGATGTGAATGGTCCCAGTCTTAGACTAATCAGTCACTTTTACTTTCTCTTTAGTAGCTAAAGACGCAAATGAACTCCCAGCAAACTGCACAGCTTCAGGAGAAGAATTTAGCAGCCAGATGGTTCTTGCAAAAGATTTGTTCCTAACAGAAGAGAAAAAATAAAAAAGTTAACCCGTTTCCCCAGTGAGCGGCACACCTGACACGCCAGCAAGCAATCCTGAACTGTTAGAACATCACTTCTACTGTGGAAGTACCCCTTCTTCCTACGCCATCATGTAAATTATAATTATCACTAATAACTGATCAATTAGTACAGTCCATGCAAAGCACTATAATTATCCCGTGCACTCAGGGAAGAAAAGAAAGCATCAAATTTGAATGCAAACATTCCTTTGTTTCCAGCGGAAGGTGAAAGACAGAGAGATGAAAGAAAGCACAACTGTTAAAAAGGCAACGAGATTCAAAGAGCCATCTGAGGGAACGTGGCGAACTCCCAAGAGACAGAGAGAAGCTGTGACGGGCTGGAAACTCCCATCCAGGCAGCGAACATCACTCTGCTGGTGGGATGCATTTGCTTTCTCTGGGCCCTTTTTCATCTCCGTGTGGAACTGCAGGTGTGGATGGGGATCAATACATAGCTGACAATAAAGACCCTGCAGACGTTCATGGAGACCTCCTTGGATGAAACATAGAAATGTGCAGGACAGCAAAGTTTTTCTGAGTCACCTCCAGCAGCAAAACAAGTATCGTTTGGCAAGTACACTTTGATCACCTAAGGGTGTTGATGGTGGAGGGAAGAAGGCAACCCATGTCAAAGGCTAGCTTCTCCTTAGCTGTCTGGACTGAAACTTGACCAGCAGCATGGGGAACAACCATTTGTCAAGGTGGAGCACTGTGATTTGGAGAAGCCAACTGCAGGATGGGAACCCTGGACCTCTTCAAATGTGTCTGACCCACTGCCAAATAACACTTCAGTACAGTGAGGAAACACATGCGTATGGAGGTAGATACCTGTTTACCTAAATGTGCAGGCTTTCTGAATGAGTGAAAGAGGAACAGGATTAAGAAGTACCTAAGAAGTACACAAGAAGTGGTGCATAATGTTCTGCACCTGGGGCAGAAGAACTCCATGCATCAATGCCAGCCTGCAAACCGTGAGTAGCACTCTGCTGCAAGTGGCCTGGGAGCTGTGGTGGACACCAAGGTGCGTATGAACAAGCAGTTGCTCTTACTGTTAATACAGCAACTACATCGTGGGCTGTGCTGAGTGGTTGGGCATTGGAAGGGGTTGCCCAGGGAGGTGGTGGTGTCACCGTCCCTTGGGGTGTTTAAGGAAGGGTTAGATGTGGTACTTAGGGACATGGTTTAGCAGGTAACAGATGGTAGGGGGACAGTTGGACTAGATAATCCTGGAGGTCTCTTCCAACCTTAATGATCCTATGATTCTATGAGCGTGGAGAGCAGATTGGGGGAAGTTATTGTCCCTCTCTGCTGAGGACTGGGGAGGCGGCATCTCAAACACTGTGTCCAGTTGTGGGTCCCTGAGTCTAGAATTAACATGGAGAAGCCAAAGTGGAGGGTGAGCTAGATGGCCAAGAGCCTACAGCATACATCCTACAAGGTCAGGTAGAGGGAGTTAGGATGGTTGAGCCTGGCAAGGTGGGGGTGAAGGGGCAATCTAATTGCAGCCTACAGCTACTCAAAAGGCAGTTAGAAGGGTGATGGAGCTGAGCAGTCCTCCTGTGAGGGCAGATGACACAAGAAGGAGCCATGGCCAAGAACTGCAGTTTGGGAGGTTCGGTTTGGACATTAGGAAAAGCTTTTTAATCAGCTCCAATGCTGGAAAAGTCTCCATCATTGGAGGTTTCCAAGGCCTGGCTAGGCAAAGCCACAGCAGACCTGATCTGATGTTAGCAATAGCCCTGCCCTGTCAGGACCCTCCAGAAGACACTTCCCACCAGCACCACCAGGCATCTGGGATTTGGCCATGCTAAACCATGTCCTCGGAGAGGTCTCTGCCACTGCACAGCGTCCAGGAAAGCCTTTCAGCACAGGGTGCGTTTGAGGACTGAGGAGTTTCTGGGAAACTCTGCTTTGGCTCACGTTCATGTGGGACACCATGCTGGGAGAGCTGTAACAAGTGTGCAGAAAACACATGCAAGAGCTTCACCTCCAAACACAGTCAGAAAAGCGAACACACAGACAGAAGACAGGAATGTCTCGAAGTGTCTGCTGCCCTCCCCAGTGCCCCTGCCAGGGCCCCTGACTGTGACCCCCACTGCCAGGTCCTCCTTGGTCTCTCCCTCAGTGCCTGCCCCCGAACTCACAGGGACACCCTAACCACATACTCCCATCAAGCAGGGACCCAGGCACTATGTGCACCATCACTCCTGCTCCACCACCATGCCTAGTGACAGACAAGAGGTACCCTGACCAAAGGGACATGGGCTTCTCCTCGTCCTGACCCAGGCCAGGTGATAAAGGGACTGAGCAGCCAGACAGGTCAAGAATTCTGAGCTATGGAGGAGGAGAGGATATCTCCATCCTTGGAGATGACATTCATCCTTGAAAAGACAAGCCTCTGAGCAACCTGATCTAGCTTGGAAATGACCTCTGCTTTGAGCAGGAGCTTGGTTAGATACCTCCAGACGTCTCTTCCAAACCAGTCTACGATTTTATGGAAGCAAATATTCCGTAACCCCTGCAGAAAGGACTCTAACACTGCTGGCTGTCTGGGGGAGAAGGGTTGCAGCCTGCTGCTTGCCAGTCGTCAGGCTGATGCCTCATACTACTGAGCTACAAAGAAACTACTTCAAATCACAGCTTTGGAGTACTTTCTCACTTCCAACTTCCTCAACGTTTTGCACATGCTTGTGTGGTGCTTCTGCTTTTCTTGACAACCAGGAAGGCTACAAAATAAAACTCAAGTGCTTCTCTAATCCCCTGATTGCAGGAGCAGAGACTGGAGAGGGACAATAAACACTGTAAAATCTGCTGGTGCTATTGATCAGCTCCAAGCTACAATGCAGAGGTTGTGAGGAAGTCAGAGAGACAAACCTGCTGTTGATGCAGCAACACCCCTAAGGAGAGTATCATCGGTCTTGTCGCTTGACACTGTGTCACTGCTAAAGAACTGATCGGCAATTGCACAGACCTCCACGTTTTAGCTGGGGACTGACCTTTAAGCATATTCTGGGTCCCTCGGGAGATAGCTCAGCATCACTCCCCCAGTGGTAGAGCTGGAAAAGCTGAAATTAAATCACAGAAAGGCTCATTGACCTGGTCAAGGATACTACGAAGTCAGAAGCAGGGCTGAGACCAGACTCCAGAAGCCCTGACTTCCAGGAGGTCTCTAAAAGCAACGTAAATACGGACAGAGCCTGTGCAACACCACATGCGGACGTGCTCTGCCTTACACCCAGGCAGGGCCTTTCCACGCGTGCTGCCCACACACACCCCCCAGGAAATATCTGTGTCACTTTGACGCCGCTCTGCTCCGCACCTCCCCAGCATCACTGAACACCACGGACAATCAGCTGCCCAAGACTCACGCTGCTGCGTGTCCCGACAGCATAGTAACACACCAGCACAGGTTGAGGTGAGTTTGCACATTTTAGCAAAGTCTGTACAAATTGCTTTGGCATCTCTGCGCAAACACCGAAGGATCCACCTTTTGCTTCTTTTTGCTGATTACGACTTTTCAGTACAATTGCCTCCCTCAGCCCTTGGTCTCTGGAAACCTCCAGGAGTTGCAACCACAAGCATGAAAGGGGAGGAGAGGCTGGGCTTTGTAGATCAGAAGCCTCCCTCCTCCCTCCCACACCCCTGTGTGTGTGTCTGTGATGGGGAAGCCCTGAAACCCTCTTACTCACAAATCCCAGACGGATCCATCTGGCTGCAGGACACAGCACAAAGCTTTCTGCGTGGACAGGAGGCAGAAGCCCTCGTGCAATTCCCAGCCCTTGCAGACACCGTACAGTGATGCTGCCTCTTAACGGCACCTCTTTGCAGTGGTACAGGATCCTCCTATTCCACTGTGTGCGTTAAAAAAAAAACCCTCTTTAAGAACATCAAAAGAGGAGCTTGGCACTCAGAGATATGTCTTAATGAAGGTGACAGCAGCAGAAAGCATCGCAAATCCAAGGGGAAGAGAACGCACACCTAATTAGACCGACTCCTTTCTTCCTCTCCCTTCGGTTCCGCCTCCGGCTGGATGCGCAGGGTGAACCCTGCACTGGGGCTGCAGCTTCAGCCTCTCCACCAGGATGCACCCTGCAGCACGGCGGGGCTGAGCTGCGCGAGCAACTGGCACGGCAGCCGTGTGCAGGCTCAGAGCAGAGATTAGAGCTCAGCTCTTTGCAATCTTCCTTGTCCTGCTTTGTGCCCAGGCTCTGGCTCAACTGATTTTCCCTCTCCCTCCTCCTCTCCCTCAAGGCTCAGGAGGATGGGAAGGGAAGGAAGACACCGTGCTTTCCAGGGTTGGCAGCAGCTCCCCGCGGCCGGTACCACCGTGCATGCAGGGTGTGTAGCTGTGTGCCTGAGAGCTGGCCCCTGGAGCATCCTTCCCTGTCCCCATCGCACAGTCTCCTCTCGCTGCTTCTGAGACAGGGAAGGTGTAAAATTCAGAGAGGTGCTGCCAGAATTTCACATTTTGCTTATTCCTTCGGAAGGCTTAATGGCCAAAGCCGTCGCTGGTGTCAGAAGAGGATTATACAGGCACAAGGCCTTCATTCCTGGCACGCTGATTGTCACAGAGTTAGCAAGACATCTGTGGGGATGGGAGTTGCGGACTCCCGCACCCCCTGCCAGCTTCCAACTCCACAAAGAGCCGCCAGGCTGAGTGTACGGACAGCCAGCCACTCCCCCGCCCTCTCCTTCAAGCCCCCTGAGCAGGGCAGGCAGCAGACGAAAGCGGAGGAAGGCATCTCCGTCGTGCAGCAAACTGCCGCCTTCCTCCCCTCGCTCCTTCCCGCCACCGACTCCTTCGCACTTGTGAACAGCGTAGGCTCCCAGGAGGGTTTCACTCAAGCAAAGCCCAGAGCATCTCAACACGAGATGGAGGTAATTAATAAAGGACGTGGCTTGTTAAGACAGGACTGCCACGCTCCCCGTGCTGGTGGTGAGCAGCACAGGCACACGCTGCCTACAAGCCACAGCAGCAGGGAGAGCAGCGACAGCTTTCTCACCATTTCTAATTAACTTATTTTTTGGACCAGCTTTCTCTAGCGCTCTTAGTGGGGAAAACATCACAGAACCAGCACGGACACGACGACATCTGCACTGACACAACGCCCAGGCATGGAGCAGCGCAGTGGCACCTTTACCTTTTCGCCCCAATATTCCCCTTTAGAGGAATTCCTCCCCTTCAAACACACCCTTTGACAGTCCCACAGAATAGAGGTCTGAGGTATCAGCTGCCTGGTGGGGAAGCGGGGACCAAGCCCAGGAAATGCTGCAGCCCTTTGATACAAAATGAACATGATAGAGAAAGGAAATATAAAATAATACACACGTGAATGGTGTTTTCTCTCAAGAAAAAGAAAGACCTGCTCTCGCATCAGGGAATAAGTAGCCTCTGAGGTTGGTGTAGGTCCTCATAACGCCGATTTTTGTGTCTGGCGTTTGTTTTTTTAAAATAGATTTTGTAAAAGGATAAGCATGGAAAGACCTCTTTCATTACAAATACATTGTGTTAATGAGGCAGTAAGTGCTGAGAACACCAGGCGAAAGCTCTGCCTGTCCAACTGCCTCTGACGGCTATTTCTGGCTTACAAAGCACTTGAAGCATCCTGGCAGCCCACGGTGGGAAATGTAGTCCAGATACAGCAGGACGGCCACTCATCTAAACGTAATCTCCCAAGGTTCATAAGGACTTCACAGTCACACCTACCAGCAACCCAGGCTACCCAGCCTCTCGCAGGAGCAATTCATAAACCGCAGGGAAAAAAAATAATAATTCAAACCCAAACCCCTCAAAGCCTTGTTCTATAAATAAAGCCATTGTAACACAGTTTTTATATTTCATTATCTTCGGTGTTGTTTGACATGATGCCGGTAGCAGCCGGGAATGTCAGAGTGAAGAGAAAGTGCCGTGCTGCAGCAGGATGGCGAACGGGGTGGGGGGAGAGGCTGTCCTGGGTGCCTGTACCACACCCTTCACCTGGATACTGTACTGCTGACAGCCGTCCGACAGCATCACGGCAGACAAACAGCCTGCACCAGCAGCTCGGCACCATGAGCCTGTGCACAAGCACACAGCCACGGGGTTCAGGGTAACCCGTGGGCTACGGAGCAGCGCATAGCAAATGGATGCTGAAATATCAGTATCCCCCAAGGGCCCGCAGGAGAAGCCGTCGCCGCAACCTGCTCCCAAGGTGTTTCACAAACAGGAATAAATTGGCTATTTCAGAATTAAAAATGATACGAACTCTTTAGAGGAGGAGGTGTGCCATTCGGATCAGAGCTCCGTTACGTCCCTGGATCATCACAAATAAATCAGACAGTGCCCTCCAAAAAAAAAAAAAAAAAGGAAAGAACAAAAAGAAGAAAATACTACATTTGTGCCACTGATGGGAACAGCAAACAAGCTGAGGGTGGCACGCATGGGAAGAGACTCCGTGCAGCAAGAGGCTCTGCGTGCCCAGCGCTCCTTGACCAGCAGCCTGGACAGCGGCGGAGCTCCGACAAGGGGTTGATCTACTCCAGTTAAAAATTGCAAGCCGTGGGCTGGGTTTCCAGCAAACGCACCCGGGTGGCACATGCTTCTCCAAGTGGTCTGAACCTGCAGCGTGAGAGCATGTGTTCCTCCCGGTGTAGGTCGTTATTTTCGGGTTTCACCCGGCGCAGCTGCCCAAGCCGGGCCGGTACAGGGGGGCGGCTCTAACAGC
>VWZZ01006293.1:12537-29264 GCA_013399095.1 Psophia crepitans | reverse complement strand
TACTCTGGAGAAGAGACCAACACTCAACTGGCCACAGCCTGCTTTCAGGTAGTTATAGAGACTGATAAGGTCTCCCCCCCAGCCTCCCATTCTCCTAAAAATACCAGTTCCCTCAGCTGCTCCTCATTGGTCTTGTGCTCCAGCCGCTTCACCAGCCTTGTTGCCCTTNTCATTGGTCTTGTGCTCCAGCCGCTTCACCAGCCTTGTTGCCCTTCTCTGGACATGCTCCAGCACCTCAGCGTCCTTCTTGTAGTAAGGGGTCCAAACCTGAGCACAGCATGCGAGGTGCAGTCTCACCAGTGCCGAGTACAAGGGGACGATCACCTCCCTACTCCTGCTGGCCACACTGTTCCTGATATGAGCCAGGATGCTGCTGGCCTTCTTGGCCACCTGGGCACACTGCCAACTCATAACCAGCCAGCTGTCGACCAACACCCCCAAGTCCTTTTCTGCCAGGCAGCTTTCCAGCCACTCTTTCCCAGGGCTGTAGCGTTGCATGAGGTTGTTGTGACCCAAGTGCAAGGACCTGGCACTGAGCCTTGTTGACCTCATACAGTTGGCCTTGGCCCATTGATCGAGTCTGTCCAGATCCCTCTGTAGAGCCCTTGTGGCCTTGAGCAGATCATCACTCCGACACAGCTTGGTGTCATCTGTGAAGTGACTGAGGGTGCACTCAATCCCCTTGTCCAGATCATTGATAACGAATATTAAAGAGAACTGGCCCCAGTACTGAGCTGTGGGGAACACCACGTGTGATCAGTCACCATCTGGATTTAACTCCATTCACTGCAGCTCTTTGGGGCCGGCCACCCAGCCAGTTTTTTACCCAGTGAAGGGTACACCTGTCCCAGCCATGAGCAGTCACTTTCTCCAGGAGAATGCTGTGGGAACTGGTGTCAAAGGCTTTACTGAAGCCCAGGTAGACAACACCCACAACCTTTCCCTCATCCACTGAATGGGTCACCTTGTCATAGGAGATCAGGTTAGTCAAGCATTAAACCATGCTGACTGGGCCTGATTGCCTTGTTGTCCTATATGTGCCACATGATGGCACTCAAGATGATCTGCTCCAAAACCTTGCCTGGTACTGAGATCAGACTGACAGGCCTTTAGTTCCTCACATCCTCCTTCCAGCCCTTCTTGTGGATGGGCGCCACATTTGCTAACCTCTAGTGAACTGGAACTTCCCCAGTTAGCCAGGACTGCCAATAGATGATGATAATGCAGAAGTGTCTGAGATAATTATAAAAGAAGTGTATCAGTTTCTGGGCCAGATTAACTAGGGGGGAGGGTGGGGGAAGTGCTGAGGAGTTGGCATTAAGAAAACAGTGGCTCTGAGGTTTCTTGTTTGGAACCTGCTAGTGTTGGCAGAGACTGACTCTAGAAAGGCTTTAGGACTACTGTGAATTACGGTTTCTCAGATCTCCTAGTAACTGTTCTGTTTCTTGAATACTTGTCGGTTCAGCTGCACAATGAAGACTGCATTTCAATCCTCTTCTGTTTGAATGGGTCTTTAACATAACAAGAGAATAACTTTGCTTAAAACATAAAAAAACAGTGCCAAAGCCTCATATTTGGCAGATGGTCAGAGGCAAATGTAAAACCTGAAAGTAATTTTAACTCATATTTTGAAATGAATTCAGTTCAAAAATAGGTCCCTAACTGAAATATGATTTCATGGGCTCAAAATTTAATCTCAGAAATAAAATGCCCCTTTCTCGGGGTGCACTATGAAAATGCTTTGTATTCTCCAGTAACTGGTAAGTTCAGCAAAGAGATAAAACAGATATAACTCGGTGCTGTGTCATAATCAGGGACTAGGAAAAGATTAGCTATTCTGCCTTATTGTTAACAACTATATGGGAAGATGATAAAACAGCTGAATCGCCAGGTAAAGGGGTATGTTCCTTTTTGCTTTAGATGCTGAAAGAGATTTTAAGGAGGATGCTTTTTACATTCTCACCTAGCAGTTTAGTTTCTATAAAGGAGTTGCTCATATAGTAGCTATGAATCATGTAACATGCTGATATATTTCTAACAGTAAAAATAAGCCAATGAAATATATTCTGTAACAGAACAGTCATTTCAGCTTGAATATTTCATTTATCAGCTCCACCAGCGAAAAATCACCGTATGTTCTTAAATTACCATTTTTTTAAAAACCTGTTATTATATTCTAAAGTCAGACTTCACCACCCCCAGACCTTTACAAACAGATGCAAGAAGGATACGTTTTGGATTCCTTCCCTTCAGTTCTGCTGGAAATCAATACAGAAGGTCTATTTGTTGATCTTTCCTTCCCTAACATACAAAAAAGCCCAGCATTGGCAAGAAGCTGTATTCTTCTAGCCAATACGAAAAAAAAAAAAAAAAGAGTAGAAACAGAAAAACAAGAAGCAAGGAGGCCAAGGAATAAAACTACCAAGAGAAAATAGAAAGCAGCATTTTCTCTCTGGTTTGAGTTAGCAGGAAACATGGCAGGCAGCGTACGCTACATCAAATCTGAAAGCCTTCTATCTCATAGCAGCATGAATTGTTTTGCCAGCATTAATTAAATTGTCAAACTGTTTCTTTTAACTAAGTGTATATTATTTACAATTCCTTAATGTATGCTTTTAAAAATAGTCATTTTATAGAAAATACATTTTAAAATAGCCTAAACTGGATTTTATTGGACTAAGAGAAAGGAAGGACAAAATAAAATGGCTCTGTTTTATTCAAAATACAGAACTGGACTTCCTGTGGGAGAAGGATGTGAAATATGGTCCCTTTGCACTACATTTCAAAATGTTCTGGACTTACAGTATAGTTAGATAACCATGGGAGGCTGGTGCAGAGGATCCTGGCACATGACTCTCCACCTCACTTTGTAATGAGAGAATTCTGCACAGGACTGCATTATGCGCCTTCGAATCAACACACACGCAACTCTGTCCAAATGCAATCCATGCCTATTGCAACAACTATTATGAAGGTATTGCTCCTCCTGATCAAAGTGATCAGCCTACATACCATAGTTTTCTTGCTGAGAATTTGGAAACCCTTTAAATTCAGTTGAAATGTGACACATTTAAAATTAAAAACATTCATTAGGATTAAACCATATTTCAGAATAGAAATCAAAGGGATGAATTAATATCTTCCAGTCTCAATAATTTTTATACGGTACATTTCCCTTTCCATTACATAAATTGGGAAAAAAACCAAAAGAATGAGCGTCATGTTCACAGTTTAGTTGAATGAGTATTCTAGAAAATGCAGCTTCATATCCTGACCTTCAAATATTTTCACATTTTGGGGAAATTTAATTCTTTACAATGAACACAAAAAGTAAAGGATTTTGCCATTTAATACTGCAAGCAGGTCTTTGACAAAAGCCCAACACCCAACACCGTGTGACCAGAAACGGAGAAAAAAACCCTCTGAGATTATTTAATTTTGATTTGTCTTGGATGTGTGTTTCACAACAGTCCACTGGATGGCCCCCCTACCACTCTCTGGGTTTGCATTTCCTTGAGCACCGTATTACCGCGTTGTAACTGCATGAAGTGAGACGCACCTCCTCAGAAAACTTTGCTCAGAACTAATGAAAAAGCATCTCCATTTGTAATCCACAGGTTTGCAAGTGCAAAGTGTCCTCCCAAAGAAAAGAACTTCAGTTTCTTGTACGAAAGAGTAGCTGATAATCTGCAAGTGTAAGAACTTTAGAACAGATATATACCTAACAACCACAGCAACCAAAAAAACCAAATCCCATGGAGTATAGTAGCAAAAAATTAAACTGAACTGGGTAGATTCTGGAACTTCCATCCTCTTATAATGCATTACACCAAGTCACAGACATAATTATCCTAACACAAAGTAACCCACCCTCCTTAGAAACCTTGCAAAGGCAACATGGCAAAGAAAAATCGGGAACAGAGGCATGTCAAAAATGTTTGGCTTGTGGGAGTCAAGAATGATAAAAACGAGAGGTGTCAGGTCAGTGTTCACTTTGGTCCTTGCAGCAGTTCAAGTTTGCCGTGTGGATTCACATTATTTTTAACAGCAAGTTAAAAGGCAGGCAGCCCTGCTCACTTCTTTCTTTAGTTAGATCTAGCAATAGTGTTACTGCAGGATATTGCAGATCGAAAAGCTGATTATGTGGAATTGTTCTGATGTATTAGTTTTAGATCAGATAGTAAAATCTGTGATTGTATGATCTCCACAATTTAACACAAGCCAAGGTCTTCAGTTACCCTGTGTAAAGTGTAACACAAATCCACATCTTGTGTTGAAAAGCAGAAGCCGTTTCTATTTCTCTGGTTTTCCATTTGGTTGCATTTTTAGCAGTATCCCAATAGAGGTTTTATTGCAAAGTCTATTACCTGATAAAATCACATACATGAGTTATAAAATTCCTGAATGTGTCTGAAAAAATTCCTCAAATGTCTTAGATTTCTAGTCTCTATATCTCACAGAGCAATATGAAATGACTTAATTCTTCCCTTTTTGTCTCAGCTAATTCTTCAACTACCAGACAACTAAACAATGTCTTAAAATAAAGACATCATAAAAATAATGGAGATAATGAGCTGATTCTGTCACCAGTCGCAGATTCATTCTTGGAAAACCATCTTACCTCCCTTACTCATATAAAATTCCACTGATGTCCAAGAACTGTTTTACTGAATATTGTAATGTCGCTATAGCATTCAACTTTTACTCTATTTTTTGTCTGTCTTAACTGTTTTAAGGCTTTATAGTTACTGTCTGGTATGTTGAATATATCACTCTCTGTGCTGAATGTAATGAACATGTAAGCGTGTGCACCATAGTGATATAAAGATATATATTTTTTTCTTTTTAATTTCAGAAATGAAGCACAGCAGCCATGGTGTACAGGAGGCTGACAGATTTATACTACACTGGACACATACGAATGCCATCACTGCCTACCAAAATCACAGTCACTTACATCAGGTCAATTAACCAGCTGGAAGAACTGTCTTATGTTGCCTTTAGGAAGTGACACCTTATTGTACTGAGACAGGCATTTTAGTTAAATTAAACTTCTACCTATTTGTTACAAATTGCCAGATTCCACAAAAAAAGAGAAAATCTCCCTGAACAGCCATCTCAGCTACAGTCAGGCTGAGCCTAGTTTATAACTCTTTCCTTAACAGAGCAGATTACTTATAGAATGAAATAAGGTAAAGGAAGATGGAAACAGAGAATCAGTGCTATTACAATGTAAACAGAGGCAAAATCTTGTCTACTCGCCTCCAGTTGTGTCAATGCATATTGAATACAAATTCAGGCAATGTCTCTACCTACACATGTACAGAACAGCTGCTGCAACAATGGCGAGACTTGATTCTTACAGGACATAAAATCCATTACTTTCCAACATGGAATAGGCAATCTTTAGAACAAATCAGGACTAAATTTCACAGGCTCACAGGTAGAGTAAAAGCAGAGGAGGTCCAAGAATGGGATGCAAGACATGGGACCAGCTGTGCACGTATATATTTTCCTTACTGTCTGGAATAATGTGCTTGTTCTACTAAAAGGCTTCAACACTCATCTTACCACGAGAGGCTGATAAGACACTTGCACTTGTAGCCAAAACACTTTTAAGAAGTGTAAGGTCAGTTGAACTACGCACCACCTATTCTTTGATATTTTTGTAAGGCTGAGTCCGTTGTGTCTCTAGTTAACTACCAGTTATGTAAATAGCATTAGATACAGCTATAGAAGTTTCATACATTTAAGCTTATAATGAGATAGTGGAACAGAGACCTTGTGTGCAAGCAGTCATTAGAACAGCCATTAGCCAATAAAATAGGGTGATCAGTTTTCTCCCTCATACAGATTAATTTTTTTTAAATTAGTGTATGGTGGTCATAGTAATATGCTGCAAATGGAACGGAAAGGAATGGAAAGGAACGGAATGAACAGAACAGAACAGAACAGAATATTATATTTCTGTTGGAAAGGACCTGCAACAATCATCCCAGGCTCAACTGCCTGACCACTTTAGGGCTGACCAAAAGTTCAAGTATGTTATTAAGGGCACTGTCCGAATGCCTCTTAAACACTGACAGGCTTGGAGCATCGACCACATCTCTAGGAAGCCTGTTCCAGGGTTTGAAAACCCTCTTGATAAAGAAACGGTTCCTAACATCTAGTGTGAACCTCCCCTGATGCAGCTTTGAGCCATTTCCACATGTCCTATCATTGGAAATACTGATGCAGTTAAGTATCTATGACACATAGTACAATTATATTTCCACTTCAGACAAAGACAATCCCCAATTTAATTTGCACAGCCTCTGGAGTGCTAATATACCATGATGGTGGCAGAGGAATCTCCCTTGTCCTGACTCTCATCTGAAAATGTGTATCCTGCAAAGATAAGGTCTGCAAGCTCAACTAATACTTATACTAGTTCGAGCAACTGCAAACATTACTCTGATTCATATGCGATGTTTCTTAGCTTGTAGTTATATTAAAGTTGTAACCTTAAAGCTCAGTAAATGTAGCATGCAAATGCCTGTAATAGGACGCAGACTTTGTGTTAAGCTAACAACGCAAGCCTTAGGACTTGCCTGGATTTATTTTGGCCTACCTGGAGTTTTGCTTTTGTTTGTTTTGTTCTATGAGCAATTACCTAATTCTTTTGGTAATTGCTATCTAGTGTTAGGTAATAGGTGACTATTACCTATTACAGTGTTATACTTGACCTTTTGCTTAGCACTGCTGTGTGTTCTAATGCCTGCTGTCATGGTCAAGTTGCAGCCTACTGTAACAAACTGTTGCCTTTTGAAACTAACAGATGTCAACAGGAAGCGGTTATTTTCTGCGGAACGAAATATCTATGACCCTATAATAAAACACAGCCTTGAGGGCTAGAGGAATCAGGTCTATTACTTGTCATTACAGGAGCGCAGGAGCTAGGTAAAACCAGTCTTAGTGGCAACAGAACAAAGAACAAGTATCCAACATGTGTAAACCACATCTTATAGTAAATATTAATCTATCCTGGACTTGCAGTCGGATGGAGGTTATAAAATGGATGGAGCAATTATGAAATACGTTAACAAGAGTGATTCCAAACATATCCTAGAGTGAGGAGAAACAAATCATCAGCAGCAATATTTTACTCCTGCTGGCAAGGAGGAGGAAGAAACCACGCCATCAGTATCTTGCTCCAATCAGTGATGGACTCAGATGCAGACGCCAAGCTGAACTCATTAGTGTCTCATGCTCAGAGGACGAGTGGAAAGTTAGCATTCAATCAAAGAAAGCAGCAGGCACTAGAAAGTTTGCCTATATCAGTTTTAACTGTACATAGTCTGAACTATAAATGGTGATACACATTTAAAGGGACTAATATTAATTCTTCATTAAGAATTCGCTCGGACTATTAAGATTTGACTTTGACAGTAGGTTCTTGGCTTTGCATATAAGGTATGTTCTTTGTCTCACAACTGCAGAATTTGTGCAACTAAATGAGTGAGATTCAAACTGGTCTGGAACTTGACTACAACAAATGGATAGGAAACACGTATATACAGACATAAAAACTCATGATATATCCCAGGCCCTTTTGCAAGGCTCTTCGTCATCTTGCAAAAGACAGCTTAGAAGAATGGAATTGGTAACAGCGGTATCCCTTGCCATTCTGATATATCCCTGATTTTTTTGTTTGTTTGTTTGTTTGATTTTTTTTGTTAAAACAGTTAACTTTGTCTGTATCTTGGAACCGAATTCAATAATTTCGGTTTTAGAAGTCGGTTCCAGAAACTAAGTGGGGATCCTGAATTCGCTGTTTTAGCTGTTTGTATTATCTGCAAAACAGAACTTCAGAGTCTCCTTATTGTTTTTGTCCTTCTAGATCTATGCAGTTACAAACTCTCCATGCCGAATTTAAATAGCTCCCTACTCATCATGTTGCCTGTTTTGGATGTCCTTCTTGGGCATCTAATTTTAGTACACAATGTGCAGTTAGCTTAAATGTTTCACTCAGAGGTTTGCATTCAACTCCAGAAGTGTTTAGGTATTGCATTGCTGTGAAATTACTTACACCCACCCTACCCATCATTGCAAAGATTTAGCTGTTTAACCAGAAAGCTTTGTGCTGTTCAGTGATTCCAGTGAACTATTGGCACAAGAAAGCCCTCCAGCTTTCTCATAGGCCCCTGGGATAGCCACAAAGGACAAGAATGTTCTGCATTTGTGTAATGAAGACCAAATGTGAATCATTTAGAAATTCCTTGAACATTGCTGGTTTGGGCTGTGCATAGTTCATGAATCACTTCTCTGATGGATAGTCAGGAATAGAAGTATTTCTAAAAAGATAAACTCTAATGTCACTAAAAGACTACTTGATAAAATTATAAAGCTTTTCAAGAGGTAAAATAGTCATCTTCTTTACAACTTTATAATCTGTTGGCTAATAACTACTATTTGTAGCAAGAGCCATAAAGGACCCAGTCCTGAACTGGGCAAGGGATACAAAGAATAAGAAGGACTTCTGTAGGCATGTCAGCCAGAAAAGAAACGTCAAAGAAAGTGTGCCCCTCCCTGATGAACACGACCAGCAAACTGGTAACAACAAAGAGAAGGCTGAGCTACCCCACAGCTTTTTGCCTCAGTCTTCACTGGCATCTTCTCTTTCCTACACATCTGAAGTGGATGGAACTTAAGGCAGGGACTGGGGGAGCAAGTTCAAGACCACCTGAACATACATAAGTCTATGGGTCCTGACAAGATTTATTGCAGAGTCCTGTGGGAACTGCCTGATGCCATTCTCCATGATATTTGAAAAGCAATGGCAGTCAGAAGAAGTTCCCAGTGACTGGAAAAGGGGAAAAATTGCACCCATTTTTAAAAAGGATATAAAGGAGGAACCTGGGAACTACCAACCTGTAAGGTCACCTCTATGCCTGGGAAGATCATGGAACAGATCCTCCTAGAAGCGGCACATGGAGGACAGGAAGGGGGTGTGAGACAGCCAGCATGGCTTCACTAAGGGCAAGTCTTGCCTGACCAACCTAGTGTCTTTCTGTGATGGACTGACTACATCAGTGGACAAAGAAAGAGCTACAGGTGTCATCTCTCTGGACTTCTGTAAGGCCTTTGACATGATCCCCCACAATATCCTTCTCTAAACTGGAGAGACATGGAGTTGATGGATGTACTGTTTGGTAGTCAAGGAATCTTCTGGGTGGAGACAGCCAGAGACTAGTGG
This sequence comes from Psophia crepitans, assembly GCA_013399095.1. NCBI lineage: Eukaryota > Metazoa > Chordata > Aves > Gruiformes > Psophiidae > Psophia > Psophia crepitans. Next base: position 20,029 of record VWZZ01006293.1, on the reverse strand, counting down.
TCAATGGCTCAATGTCCAGAGATCAGTGACAAGTGGGGTCCCTCAGGGATCTGTTTTGGGCTCAGTACTGTTTAATATCTTTATCAAAGACATACATGGTGGGATCAAGTGCAGACTCAGCAAGTTTGCAGACACTACCAAGCTGAGTGGTGCGGTTGACATGCCTGAGGGATGGGATGCACCCTAGGCACCTGCATAAGCTCAAGAAGTGGACCCATGTGAACCTCATGAAGTTCAACAAGGCAAACTGCAAGGTCCTGCACATGGGTCGGGGCAATCCCCGGTGTCAACACAGGCTGCAGGGTAAAAGGATTGAGAGCAGCCCCGAGGAGAAGGACGTGGGGGTGTTGGTTGATAAAAAGCTCAACATGAGCCAGCAGTGTGAGCTAGTAGCCCAGAAAGCCAACTGTGTCCCAGGCTGTGTCAAAAGAAGTGTGATCACCAGGGTGAGGGAGGTGATTCTCCCCCTATACTCAGCTCTCATGAGACCCCACCTAGAGTATTGTGTCCAGCTCTGGGGTCCCCAGCACAAGGAAGATGTGCATGTGTTGGATCAGAGCGCTGGAGCACCTCTCCTATGAAGACAGGCTGAGATAGTTGGGGTTGTTCAGCCTGGAGACGGCTCCAGGGAGACCTAACTGTGGCCTTTCAATACTTACAGGAGTCTTATAAGAAAGATGGGCACAGACATTTTAGCATGGCCTGTAGCAATAGGACAAGGGGCAATGGTTTTAAACTAAATGAGAGATTCAGACTAGATATAAGGAAGAAATTTTTTATGATGATGATGGTAAGACACTGGAATAGGTTGCCCAGAGAGGCTGTAGATGCTCTGTCCCTGGCAGTGTTCAAGGTCAGGTTGGACCCTGATCTAGTTGAAGATGTCCCTGCTTATTGCAGGGGGGTTGGAACTAGATGACCTCTAAAGGTCCTTTCCAACCCAACCCATTCTATGATTCTTCAAAAACATACAAGAATAGGCATAATGTAATTCAACTGACCTTACTTACATAATTGCAGCACTTAGTCTTCATCCTTTTCACTTAGATTGCTGTTTATTTCCTTATACTGAAGCAATATACAGTAGTGACAAACATTATGAAAGACATGCTTGTTCCTTTGTTAACTTCTATTTTCTAGAGCTTATGATGCTGAGTTGGGTTATACATGGTGCGGTCATGTCAAGTTTGGAGAAGAATTGCAATTTCAAGTGCTTCCATCAGTCATGGAACTACTTTCCATATAAAATTATCTCACACGTCTTGGCATGGTACAGATGTTAAAAAACCACACAGAATACTACTGCTGTATGATAACATAAAAAGAAAGACCTCCCATTTCTCCTCAAATTCTACTCATTAGAAAACAACTTTTAATTGCCAGCCCAAAAATGACTCAGTTTTCTGAAGCTTTACTTCATCCTTGTGGAACTTTATACCTGAATTCACGTAGTTTAATTATTTTCTCATTTTGTTCATCTGTCATTTAGCCCCGAAAAAGACAACCCATCTTGTCTTCTAAGGCAGGTTCTCTATTCTGTACACTACCCCAGAAGCAGTTTTCTTTACCTATTGCTAGTTAACTAAGCTGTCCTGACAATGTTAAACAGTATTTTAGATAGTTTCATATGAGGTTTGTATGGGTTCCCCATTTCAATCCTTCTGCCTGTACGGAAAAACAGCTTTAGTAGAAAAAATAAGGTTTATGTGGCAAAAATATGCCTTCCCAAAGTTTGGAAACTTTTCCTGAGGTGTGTGAGTGACAAGGCTTCCGCATGTATGTTTTGGTTATATAACGACTGAAAACATTATTTTCTGATTTGTTTCTTTAAAAGTTACCTGTCAAACTGGTGAAGTACGCTTTTCTCTGCATTACTGGGAGTGCAGAAGAATGCAGCGGTCCCCTGCTACATGGATAAAACAATAATTGTGCAAGAAGTCTACAATAGCTTACACCAAATAAATTTGCAAACTTTACTGAAAAATAACATTAGCTCACAACACCCAGATAACTACATTTACCTTGTTAGCCTGTTTTTGTAGGCTTATTATTTTGCAGTAAAAATTCTCACTGTGATTATTTTTCACATATTCTCAAACCAGAAATATATTTCCTCATTTCAGCCAACTCATTAACTAAAATACAGTTCATCACGGAGTGTTGAAGGTGAGATGAGGGTTTTTTATTGACTATGAGTCAATAAAAATAGGTTTTTATTGACTCTTTAGTGTCTCTTCTACTTGTGCAATGCCAACAACAGTGGTATGTACCCTGCTGATACCACAGGATCACGTGAAGCAAAAATATAGTAGAACAATAAACATCGATTATGTGAATGATACAGGTTCTGATGGAAATCGAAAGATGGGATTATAAAGAAAATGAATGGGTTTTTTATAAATCCTGCAGTTGAACAGTGGCTTACAGTAAAGTTCAAATTTTAGTCACATTAGTACTCTATTAATTGGTATCATATTTATTTATTTCGCTACCCTGAGCTATCTTGTGAGATCACCATTAAGAAGTGGAAGAAAAAGAACCTCACAAATCTCAAACCATGGAGAAAAAACACACAGACTTCTGAAAAAAAACCAAAACAACCCAAGGCTTTGGTGCTTTGCCTCCTAATTAAGCCAGGTTTTGAAGACTGGCTATGACTCTGGTGCCAGACTGTGTTTACACCACTGTCTTTTACAGAGAAATACCCACACGCATAAAAGATAACGGTACTGTGGAAAATATTAAATGGCCCCATATATGCCACACTTTCATATCCCCTCAGAAATAATGGAGGCTCAAACTTACAGGGACTGCAGTTTCTGAGTCAGAGAAAGAACTGACAACAGGGCATAAACTAGATATGCCTCTCTCCTTCTACATAACAAAATGTGAGTATTTTTACCCAGATCTACTCTTGATTTTCTAACGTCTATGCTTACATGATGGGTTGTGAGCTCATGCTTAATACCTAAAAGCTCCCCGTTGGCCAACTAAGTGTTAGTAGCATTACTTGGCATTTAAATTTCTCACATAGTTACTAAATAATTTAACGTTTATCTGTCTTGCTATAGAAGATGGGGTTTATCATACACATAAAATATTTCTCTATATTATAACTACAAACTACAGAACTATAAATACCATATTCAACACCACAGTTTTGCTCTTAAGCATTTTCTTAGAAGGATGCATGCAGACAATGTAATACAGCTAGATCTGGACATAACACCACAGAAATTATAAATAAAAACTTGAAAGACAATGTATTGTTTCATTACTCATTTCAGTAATGTAGGATTTGAAACACAATTATAATACAAAAATTATTGATAAAATCACTCCATTTCCATAAAAAATTAACAGCTCTTATATGTTGAAATATATCATATTGATACCTAAATTGAAACGAACTAAGAAAACTAAGAAAAAATTTCATATCATATTCAGAGAAGAGGGTGTAATCTCATGAAGTGTTACTTTTCACTGTAAAAATTATCGACATCTGAAATAATTAAGGAAGACAACCTTACTAACATGAATTAGCTAGCTTTTAAAAGACAAAAGCATACACTGAGACAAATTCATTCATAATGCTAGAATCAGCAGAATTACGTGAGGAAACGATGTGGAGTTTTGAGTTAGCTCTGGGTGGGGTTATCAGAATGATGCAGTATCCTGGTATTTACTGTTTACCTTTTTCACCGTAGAAGTTCCATACAAATAGAATTATACAAATACAAGATTATACAAAGTATAATTTAAGGCTCACTTCACTGAGCTTTAAGTACATGACTTCATGCACAGGTACAATGTATTAAAGAAAAAGCCAGTGTCTGCCCCAGGCTGTATGGCCCTCAGGACAGGGATTTTTCTCACTATAAATAGCGTCTTGTTACTTGTTAGTCAGGGCAAAACCAGTCAGTGCTCTGGTGCCCTGAACTCTTATCCTACTTCAGGTAGCTGCCACAGAACCCACACTTTCTAATGCCTCAACCCTTCTGGCAGAAGAAACATTGCTACATCTTTAATAAGGCAGAGTTGTTAGCAGTTCTGTTTCTATTCTAATAAAATAAAAATATCTATGCTATGAACTGTTACTGCCACAACTTTGTTGTCTTTCATAACTCCTCTTACACAGTGGAAGGAACAGTCAGCTCTACATACAGGGTACCATTCTTCACGCATACTTGCTGCATTATCTACAACTGTACTGCACCTGTTTTTGCTCTCATCATCAAGTTTAAATAAAGTTAATTAAGTCAGCCAGCCTGGTCTTCTACCCCAACATGTTTACGCTGGAATAGTCACATTGACTTCATGGGAGTTAAGCAGCACGTTTCTGCTAAGTTCAGTTGATGGACAATTTCAATTTCCTTCTTCTCTTCCTCTTCTCTGGAAGGCACATCAGCACATCTGAGCAAAACAGTAACGAAGCATCCAGACAGGTTATTACATTGCCTACAAGTCATTAAAAGGCTCTCAGGTGTAAAGCCTGCTAGAAATATAAGCCTGAAAAAGATTTCCTGGCTTGCTGCTCCTCTTGCATACCTCCTCCTTGAAACTCAGCGGCAGGCATTCCCCTCTTCTGCTGTCTTCTTTCTCCTCTCTTCGCTTTCTATTACACTTCCATTCTTCCACCCCGTCCTCATGTGTCCTACACATTTGCCTCTTTGCCAAGGTCACCTCTGTCTCCTGTCTATTCCTCTGACTTTATTGACATTAAGGCCATTCAATCAAGAGGTCTCCTACTGACAAACATAAATTATGTAAGACAATCCCAGAATTTATAGGAATTCAGACAGAATTTCAAATACCAGAACATAATCTCAAGAAAGTCATTATCTTTACTTGTATGCTAAAGCAACCTACACATAGAAAATCATGAAATTGTCCATACACGCAAAGGCCCCATATAATAGCTCCCATATTACACCCCATAATTTTAAACCTATTGACTATCTCACAAAAACCCCCAGCTTGTGTCATGGTTTGCTTTTGAACATTTAATCATAAAAAAAATCACTTAACTGCAAAACAAAGTCATGCTTACCATTATGTTATTCTTAATTTATTCAATTTTTGTTTAATTTCTCATTCTTGTTCCACAGCTTTCCTCTAAGAAAACTAGCATTGTCTTATCTCTTAACATCTCATTTCACATCTTCCTTTTGTATGCTCCTTTACACTCTTTTGTAACTAATTTCTGCTTTTGTCTACAATTAGATCTTTGTACTTTCTTCACTACTCCCATGTTTTACTTTTATATTCTTGATTCCTGTCCTCTGTCCTGCTCATTCTAGAATTCTTCTGCTACCGTCACCCCAGCCCACCGTGCATGCTACACTGCTCAGTTTCTCCTTTAGCATTACCTGGCTTTCTCATCAGCATAACCATATCCCAAGGAGGATGTTATTTCTTTCTAAATAACTAGTTTTCTTTTCCTCTGATCTCCTCAATATTTGCCCCTTTTCACATCCTGTTTCAGACTCCCAGTCGAGAATTTTTACACAGTTTTCACTTCATATTCTAGCCTCCAGTCCCTACCGCACATAATGAAACAGTCCACCTGCAATCAATCGGTTCACAGCAAAGTGCTCTTTCTAGTCAGTAACTCCCGTGCCAGCAACCTGATCTGCTTTTCCTTACAATCCCAGCTAGACAAGGTATTTCCAGATACAGTGTTACAAACTGATGCCCTTCCATTATCTTTCTCTGTATCAAAACACACCTTTTGTTGTAGGAAGGCCATTCTGCACTCTCCATAAAGCCTCCCTAGCACTGACGAATGCTGCTCTCAGAATTCTTTCAGATCTTTTTTCCCCATTGCAAGACAGACACATTTTACCACTTGTTCCAACGGAAAGGCTGTATTCTGCAAATGGGATTATAATGTGACTGTTCCTTTTACTGTAAAGATGAAGTGTAACGAAGTTAAAGCTGAAGACAGCTTGATTTATCCTCCCCCCCCCCGATAGGACTATTAAACCACATTCTTACTGTACTCCTCTGTGTGAAATGATCACTGAATGTTTCAGGGAACCCCAGAGGGCTGGGGTTCACGAAAGATCGTGAAAGTTCATGCATGCTGCAGCCTTTGGGCTTGAGCCTGTGTTACCACCAACAAACTGAAAACCAGACCGAATTTTTGTCAATGCCAGTTTGGTGACACTCTGCGACAGCGGCAGTGAAGAAAGCTGTGTGCTATCACAAGAGCGGAGAGAGATTAGCAAGGATGAAGAGGAAAGGTATGGTGCTGCGTTTTGGATTTGTGACCAAAACAATGTTGATAACACAGGGACGTTTTAGCTGATGCTGAAGAGAGATTACACAGGGCCAAGGATGTTTCAGTTTTTCACGCTGCCCCACAGCGAGTAGGGTGAGGGTGTGCAAGAAGCTGGGAAAGGACCCAGCTGTGGCAGCTGACCCCGGTGATAGCCCTGACCATCCCATGTTGTGCTCAGTAACAAAGCTGGGGGAAGGAGGGGATGTTGGGAGCAATGGCGCTCATCTTCCTCAGTAACCTTTACACGTGATGAAGCTCAGGTTTCCTGGAAATGGCTGAACATCTGCCTGCTGATGGGAAGCACCGAGCTTGTTCCATATTTTGCTTGTGTGCACAGCTTTTCCTTTACCTACTGGAAGTGTTTTTATCTTGACCTGTGTTTACTCAGTTTTGCCCTTCCAATTCTTGTCCCCAGCCTACTGTACTGTGAAGGAGCGACTGAGTGGCTCTGTGGGACTCAGCGGCCCACTGCAGCTAGGCCACAGCACGGTAAATCTGCATTTTTCAGGTGTTACTGGCCAGAAAAACCCATTTTAGAACACCACAGCCAAAAGCCACACATGCGAAGCACAGATGAGCCTTGCCTTTCCTCGTCTTGCCCCACGTTTCCATTTAACACAACAGGCGCGGCCAGACTTGATGTGCATGTTTTAGGCAGAGCTGCACCGGGGTGGGCCGAAGTTTTTGCCTCGGGGATCGCTGGGGCCTGGGTTCCACCAGCGGGCACTCCCGGCTGCCTGCGGACGCCCAGCCACTCTGCGGGCTGCCAGCCTCCCGGCCGGGCTAGGCCGCAGGCCCGACGGGCCCCACACGCCAGGGAAGGCCGCCCGGAGAGGGAGCCGAGCAGACCGTCCCGCTTGGCCGCCATGGAGACGTTAACGGTCGCTTCCAGAGCGCGCGCCAACGCCACCCCCTCCCCCTCCGCCGGCCTCGCGCCAGCCGCGGACCGCNTGCCGGCCCGAGCGCAGCGAGAGGGGGCGTGGTGCCGCCCGCGCGCCCGCCTCCGCCCCGGTGTTGTTGTCTCTCTCTCCCCGCACGGCCCAGGCCGGGGGCTCTCGCGAGATCAGCCTTGGCGCCGTGACCTCCATGTGAGAGCGGCGGCGCCTGGTAAACACTCCCCGGGGTTGGGAGATGGCTCCCGGCGGCGCCCGTTAGACCTGGCCGCGGCGGGGCCCGCCAGACTCCGCCTCGCCTTGTGCTGCCTCGGGG